>VYZX01027958.1:639-46738 GCA_013401335.1 Brachypteracias leptosomus | reverse complement strand
TTTCAAGGCAGGGTGGTTTTGTTGTTTTGGTTTGGGGTTTTTGTTTGGTTGTTTGTGTTTTTTTGAGACTAGTTGCCACAGAATAGAAGTACTAGTTTAACAGCAAGTTCTGATCTTTATACATAACACAGCACACAGAGAACTGTCAGACTCTGAGCATGGCAGAAGGGCACATGTCAGGCTCCTAGTCTCTTGAAGTCAGACAACGTTTAATTGCCAAAGCTTCATCTGAACCAGGGCTGTGAAAATCAATGTAGAATATGAAATCCACAGCAAGTTTTCAGGGAGATTTTTTGGACCAAAGAACTCAGCAGTTTACTTCTGACATGCTGCTTTAGCAAGAAGAGCTGCTGCAGTCTGTAGAGGAAAGAGAGGTCACCAAATGGCCATTAGGAACCAAGAGGGAAGTCATTTTTAGACCTGTCAAGCACTTTAATACTTAAGAACTTTGCTACTTCTTTTACTCTGGTGTTTATTAATAAACTCAGTAAAACAGAGCAAAGTCTGTTGAAATGACACAACTAAGTTACTCCTAATTATGTAAGTTATTTATTCATTTCACCTGGCAGTTTACTGGTACAAACATCTCTGCTAATTACCAATACTCACAAACAAGGCTATCAAGATTATTTTTTTATTTCTAAGTAGAAGGCAACTAGTAATTCCATATGCAAAAGCATCCCTGTCCTACTTCACCTTCCTGGAAGGAAAAAAAAAAAAAAAAAAAGATAGAAATGTATAAATGTCACATAAAACAATGAACTGGAGTAGTTCGAGGAATTATTTCTGTTTTGCTAAAGAAAAAACCCCAAAGTTTCCAGCTAACACTGGGAGAGTTATTCTGCTATGCTTTCCTTACAAAGGACTGTATACTTACTTTCAGTTCATTCGTAAGCTGCTGTATTTTTCGTTTCATTTCATCATATTCACCATACATTTTCTTTCTTACTTTTTCCAGAGTTGCTCTCACCTAGTGTCAGAAAAAAAATCAAATGCTTTTATCAAACTTATTGATGATACCAGGACATGATTTTTTTTCCTATGACCTTTAATTGTTACATTCAGTAATTTCCATTACTAATCTATCAACAGTAATTTACTCTTAAGACAAAAACTTAAGTCTCAAGACTTGTCTACATAGGGACAATACAAAAAACCATCTGAGTAATTTTAAACTTCTCTCTACACACTTAGGCACTGGTAAATTAATGATTTAAATAAAGATTTTGAATCAAATTATCCATGACTCATTCTAACATGATTAATAAAGGAATTATAGTTAATATAATTAATTATAGTTATAGTTAATTTGAGCATATAATGTTTTCTTTCTGAAAAAAAAAACACACCCTTCATACTTTTTAAAGTGGTTAATTAGTTTTCCCTGGTATCCTTTGAAGATAAACCCTTTAATTTCAGACTTTTAGGCTCATATCTAGCTAAACAAGAGATTAGCCTAAATTTACCAATGCAATTTCAAATCTGAAGAACAGAGTACCCAATTTGATTTTATTTTAGAACTATGGATGTAAATTATACCTTGATTTTCTGAAAAAAAAAAAAAAAGCAGCATGTTGGAAGCCAGCTTGGGTTGACATGTCATTGGAATCATGCACAGAACCAATGTTCACAAGAGCACACATTGTAAACACTAGTTAAACATTTGCCTACAGTCTACCTTGCAGCTATGTAATTCAAACTCCTTTTTTTTTCTCTCCTTTTCTCACTTCTATCAAACACAAACTAATTGCAGATAATCCTAGGGCAGTGATCTTACCTCATCTCTGCATAGGCTTGGGGAAGGTGTGAGGAGAAAGCACTAGGAGGGCCTTATAGAAGAGGGGCTCTGCTGTCTCTAGCAGCTCTGCAGTACATGCACTCCCTCCCAGAAAGAGGGGCACTGGCCACCAAACCTATGCAAGGAGCAGGCACAAGCCTACCCCAAACTATGTGCTCCCTTTAGGATGAGAAAGACAGAAGGAAGCATCCCTCACCTGCCCTGCAGCAGTGACATACCCTCACTGGGAGTGCAGGAGCTTGAGGAGGTGAATGCTGGGACCTAACAAACCATGAGTAATAAAGGAGAGAAGCAAGTGCTGATAGAGACCAGGCAGATGTTAAGAACACACATAATTACAGTCTCTTACACTGCTGGCTTGTCTCAGTGTTCCTCCCTTTTATATCAATTCAGTTTGCACTTGAATCAGGGTAACATGATAACCATTGACAAACAGCTTCCTGGGTGGTGAAGGTGAATAGAAAGAGAAGGTCAAATTAGGGCTAGTTAGGTAGTTATTGCCAAAGCCTGAGAGCCAAGAACTGACAGAAGACGACATGCTGAGTTTGAAGCACAGAAAAGAGCAGTATCAGAAACGCATTTTTTTTCTTTCAGGAGAGCTTCTGCCAATTATGATAAACGAGCATGCAGAGAAAGTAGTACAAAGTCATCTTTATTAGGCTGACTATTTTAAGGCTGCCCCAAAATATCCCCAAGTGATTTTACTATGTCACCTAATTTAGGACCCTTTTCAAAAGCGGGGGGTTTGGGGCTGGAGGAAGCAGAGAGAGTTGTCAGTCTTTCAGATGTCCGCTTACATAGTTCCTTCTGTACCACATTTCACATTTTAAAGGCTTCAGGAGAGGAACCCCAAGATCTGTTTGGCAGCTTGCTTGCTGAGTTGTAGCCCAGCCAGCAAGATTAACAAGTATCAGCTGGCACAGAGGCCTTGAGTTCCCAGGTACATAGCATGCTGTTTTCCCAACTTGAATACTACCAAGGCAAACCTTTAGCTTCAGAGTAGGTTCCTGATCCAGGTGTCAGGCTAGATATCAGTCATTCCATATACACTTTACATGAATATATGGAAAGGATACAAATTTGAAGGTGTAACTCACTTCTTTAATGTAATTCATCTCCTCTTTCAGCTGATCAGCTGACCAGCCATAAACCACCATTTCTTTCTTATGGTTGTTGTCGGTTCGGTGCACGACGCCATACACCATCCCGTGAGAGAGCTTCCCTGGAGACATGCCATTTGGGACGTGGTAGAGCTCCTTAGAAGTAAAAGAGAAAAACTTATTTTTAAAGCAGTACTAGATAAAAAAGTAACAAGCAAAATTACAGTAACTACAGTGAAAGCACAGCAGTACCTAAGAACACTAGTCACCAAATGTTTTGGGGCCAAACCACCAACCTTCATGCTTTTGGGAAGAGCAATGACCAGTTTATAATTGATAGAAATGTCTAATTTTCATTGGCTTTAGTGGAAGTGACATGGGTACAGCTAGAGGCAACAGATTGGATTTGTGCAAGGAGAGGTAGAGGCACCTGAGGAAAAAGTTATCTTGGCTTATTTTGATTCACCAATATATGCTGCTTTTCTGCATTCTTCCAGAGCACTGGCAGCTCTCACAGTTCCTGTTAAACTTTTGCAAGCCCAGAATTGTCCCTCACTCCCCCAACTCCCTGCTGCAGGAAATACAGAAATGCACAAGTTTAATCAAAAATTTTAGAAAGTTCTCAGAAGGAACTGAAATTAAAACATTTTAGGCAAGGTTTCTTAAACAGAGCTCAGGAAATACCTGCTTGTGTTGGAGACAAACAGTGTTGAATTTCAGTTTGCATTTAAAGCTAACTAAGGAACTCCAAAGCAATCAAACACTGATTTCAGGGCAGCATTTCTCTTCTAGAAGTTGTAGAACTGACATTTTAAGAGCCAAAGTGAATCCACAAAACTGTGCTGTTCCAGTGTTGTTAACTATTGCAGGAGGATAAAACTTTGAAACCAGGTCTTGACGGGTAAATAGGCTGTTTTAAAGTGCCTGCCTTTCCTACTTTAATGGTCTACAGAAGTTTGTAAAACATACTTGTAATATATGTATGTCTTCATTTAAAGCACTCCTTGCAACAGAATCCTCTAATTCATCTCAGCAATACACTTAGTAAGAAGAATATTCTTGCAAACAGTAGGAAACATTTCCCTCAGCATGTAAATAAATATCTGCAAAGTCAGATGTAGCCACCTGACCTGACTACTCACCTAGCCTCCCTTCTAATCAACCAGAGAAACACCCTCCTGCAGCAATCAACTGAAATGAGTCAGCTCTTCAGAAATACTCATTTCTCTTCTTCATCACAAATCATTTAAACAACCAGCTAAGATGAAGACAGCCACATTATGACTCTTCAAAAAGAAGGGGGAAAAAATATTCTTACCTAACTTTGAATTGTTGCAAACTTGAAACTTAAAATGAGTGATTATTTCTCAATAGAGATTTAGAAAGACAGTATCTTAGAAACACAGCTGCTACTGCTTAGCTCTGTACATTGTTTTTGAAAGAATGGTGCTGGGGACAAACAAATGATAAGTAAGTTTGCTGAACTTTCTCATGCTAGATATATTAGGATATGGGTAAATTTGAGAGTATTTACTACATTAATCTTAGAATATGTTTGGTTTTGTTGTTCAGTAATGACATGGTATGAAAACTGGCAAACTTTGAGGTTCTTTACTAAATTAAGAGTCTAAGCAGTATTTAAATACTCTCTTTGATACCAAATAGTCTGGAATAGATAAAACTCAGCATCTTATGTCCATCTGGAGCTGCATCCTAGAAAGCCTCCACTCCTTACCATGGCAAAAGACGATGATAACATCTGCAGTCTAAAGCAGCAGCACTTTCAGTTTTTAGCAGCCAAACTAACACAATCAGTAGCAATGTAAGAATAAACACTTCTTTGGGTAAGGGAAGAATAAACAGGGAAATCTACTTGCATTAAGAAGAATGGGTAAAGATACACACTTGTTTTATATTGTGTCCCTCCCACATGACACGGTAAATCTTACACATATTCCTTCACCATATCATTAATAGCTTAACCATTTTGCTGAAGCTCTATGCAAATGTGCACAGGGCTGGGAAGGGAACAATCACAGAGCAGACACCCCATAAAGAATGTTTCAGGCAAAGAACCATAAAGCTATAAGCAATCATTTAAAAAGAAAGCCTTCAAAGCACTTAATGGAAAGGCATTGGGCAGCCAGCCCTACTGATACCTGATGTAATTTTGTGCTTTGAAAACATTATATGCAAAGCTTCGTATCCTGACAATCAGAAGTTACATAATGATGTATTATTGGGGGGTTTGTTTTGCTGTTTGGATGCCTACAAAAAAAACCCCACACTTGATTTCTTGAGAGGAAACAGAAACTAGATGGGGACGTGACTCAAAACTTGTCTGTGTTTTGTTTGCTTCCAGGGTTGGAGAGTTTCTTGGACAGTTTCATTGCAGCTCCTCCCCTGCATCTGGATAAAGGGATCTTCCTGATAACCAAATGAATAATCACTGATTGTTTAGAGGTTACTAAGGCACCAGACACTGAATTCATAAATCCATACCCTTTACCCATGATCCTCATTTTTTACCAAGATCCTTTGTGCCTCTGGAACATTAGCAGAACTGTTTAAAGTGCTGTTTGTAGAGTTCTGTATGAAAACTATGACCAAGTTCCTTATTTTTAGAATATTATAAGCACATTCCATGATTTCAAAGCATTTTTTCCCCTCTCAGAAAGGCCTACAGATTCAAACCAATGGATCTGCAGCTCAAGAATCATCCATGGCACGCACTTATTTCACAGATGAAGAGGCTGAAATTTCCATCACAATGGGCAGTCCATGCAGGATTAAGTATGCACAAAGCTAGAATGGTTACATGTCTCTTCCAACAATGCTAAGCTTGCCTGTTGTCTATATTTGCACAAGCCTCCCAAGAAGCCCTTGTCACTTCTCTATCAGAAGATTAAAAGAATCTGTTGAGTGTTCCAGTTCTACTGTGTGCCACTTAAAATACAGGATATTGCTCCTACCCCCTCCTTATTCCTCCTGCCTATCACAATCCCCAGACAAGCACATGTTAAAATGTCAGTACAGTTCTTTCCTGATTTAAAGCTGTCTGAACCAACAGCTATACAAATAACTGCTCTCATATTTCTTTAATCTTTTTCCCTGATATTCTACTCAAACTATGCTTACGTTCTACTCCCCTTTTTCTCTGGTTGGTAACTCTTAATTTCCACTTGTTTCAGGGTTCAGCATATGCCCCGACAAAAAAAGGGCTAATCTGATGCAGTCTTCTCTTAGGGAAAGGGTTACAATCAGAAAACTTTGCTCAATGTAGAGTTGAGAAGTGGATGGGTTGCTTTGCCTGTGGAGTATTTTTTTTAATATACCTTTGCCTCTAAAGGAGGCCTTGCTGAATGGCTCAGTTCTCAAACTGCTCCATAGAATTGCATCGCTAAGTCTGCAGTGAGCACACTTTCTGCCAGTTTGTCTCCCCTTTTATGCTTCTTCTACCCACCTTTGTTTATTTTTCTCCCTTCAGTTTTTTTTACCTTTCTGCCTTATTCCTTGTTCTTGCTTTGTCACATTCTCCCTTTCCCATGTTTCCTCTTCCACAAATTCTGGATTTTACACATTCCCAAGGACTACAGAATAGGGTTTTTTTAAGTCAAAAGCTTTTTCTTGTTTTCCTCTATGTTCCATACATATTCACTCTCAGAACTCATATTTTTCTGAGAAGGCCTCACCTGTCTCCACTCTGATCTGCAGTGAGGCATCTGAGTGATGGTAACAGAGTAAGTAAATATATGCAAGTTTTTATGAGCAAGTAAATACTGTAAAGCTAACCAGAAAAGTGCTTGAAGATGGAAGGCTTTGTTAGAGTAGTGAGTAGTTAACCAGTGCTGTTTAAGGTCAAAATATCAGCCAGCTCCAGAGCACATGGAAGTTTTCACTCCCCACCTGCCTATGCACTTGCTGCACTGGAACAAGCACAGTTGTTGCCCCAAATTCTGCTTAAGCAGACTTAGCTTAAGCAATTTGTCAGAATTTCTTTGTATCTATGGTCAGTTATACCACGGCCCAAGGTAACAGCAAGAACCCTCCATGTTGATGCACATGAACACTATAGAAGTCTCCAGGAACATGCTCTGTCTGTGTTGCAGCATCAGTCATGTCACACTTGGTGTGATCACACACCAGGTATTAAAGAAACACAGACTGTGTTTACGTAATCAATAAGTATTTAAAACAGAAGCCTACACCCCAAGGTTGCAAAAGTCTTGATAATTGCCATGCATCCTGTTTATGCCTCTGTTCAAGGAAGTAGCACAAGTAGTACGAAAGAGGTGAAGCAAAGGCACTATAAAAACAAACCCTAAATAGGAGTTGTTAGCTGTATTACAGGTAGGAGCTGCTTCCTCATCTATCTCTGTCAGTTTTTGAAATGAAAGTCAGATACCCCTGTATTTTATACTTTCTCCCTGCCCCAAAATTGGAACCAGAAGCACAGAAGTATCTTACTTTGGAGAAAAAAAACAAACATCTAATGTAATGATTAGCACATTTCTGGGTTTTGTACTCATATGGCCTTCAAATTTTGCTAAACCATGATCTTCTGTTTACCTAAACCATCTAAAAACTCTTCTTTTAACCAGAACTGTATCAGCTAAGCAAAGCTTTAGTGTTTCCTCAACTGTCAAATTCCAGAGGTTTCTGAAATATCCACTTATCTTTTGCTTGTTCACAAGTTATACAAGGAACAAGAACGCTCACATTGTTTCTTAGGTTACATATTTTCTGCTCAGTAAACTGAGAGTTTTATAATATTGAGCTCCCCAAGGAAAGTTACTGTGCTCTGACAACAGGTAGCTATGTTTTTTTCTTCTGTTCATATTCCCCTATTGCCCGTGAAACTCACCTTACAATTAGTAATGTTTCATATACAAATAGTATCAAAAAAGGGAAAATATGCTAAGACCTAGACATGAGTGTTCTTAAATTCGTGACGCTAAATAAGAAGCATCATTTGACACATTCCAACCTTTAAGCTCCTTGAAATGTAGAACTTAGGTGCCTATCTCAAAAAATAGAAGTGACACAAAGTCATGTCTAATCAATGAAATCCATACACTGAACAGCAATGTTTGAGAAAAGGAGCTACAACAAATACACTGACACAGAAGTCAGTGGAATTCTCTCTCTCCTTTTCACTTAGTGCTGCTTTCAATGAAGGTGTCATTTAATTAGTACACATCAAAAACCAAGCAATGGGTGCTGGAGAGGCAAGGAAATGGTGACATCAGCCACATGTAGCAGGTGAACCACATTTGTTTTGACACAACTTCTGCTGTGCTGATGGGAGTGGGCTGGCAGCAGTAGATGAGCAGAGAAAATCCGCACTGTCCTAGATTCAGTATGCACAACAGCCCCGTGTTCATGGCACTCATATTCTTTGACCCAGGTCTGACACAAGTTTCCACTTGATTCTCTCCATCACATAAAGGAGCAAATTCCCCTTCTGGCTTACTTTTACAGCCCCTTACAGCTACTTTTTTGCTGGGGAAGAGAAATGTTTGCTATGCTTCTGTATTAGGAAGCAAAACCAGTTTTACCTCTTGGTTGTGATGCTTTAAAAATCATAAGAAAATTAAAGAGTTTGAGAATATATACAGCCAAAGGAGCAATTAGAGTTTAAGACTAAACACTGCTCAAACTCTGTTAAAAGTCACAAAGACAGGAGAGTGACACAAATTCCTGGAGTGTTAATCTCATTTTCATTCTCTTGTCCATGTGTCTAAATGAAAAAGAAAAATCTATCTATACATATCTCCATATTCTGCCCTCAAATGCCTAGCTGCAGCTTCCAATGACACTTCCAAATTTAGCTATGACAGTGAAGAAAGGGACTGATGGATAAAAATAAGCCCAATCTCAAACAGGGACAATACAATTGTCTGATAGCCCTTTATTATGCAAGACAAGGCAGGCTTTAGGACATGCAGATTTTGCATACAATCTGACACGCACAATATTCCTTTGTACTCCATGGTGAAGTAAACAGCTCACACTACTGTCATCCATTGTCTGTCATTAACAGGAGTAGTGGGACGAAATCAGGGTAGGTTTAGATTCTCTCTACCCCAAGTGCTAACAGTTCAGAGATATTTAGCAGTAGGCTTTCAGCCTGTAAAAGCAAACAGACCAACCAGCCTCTGCTTGCGACTTCAGTTCTCATACGCTTCTTTCAGGGTATCATAGCCTAAATACAAATATAAAACTCCAGCCTGACACACTGGAGCACAAGCTCACTCCCCCTTCAGTTTTTGAGATCAACTTCTAAGTTTACCGTCTGCCAGCCTTTCACTAAAACTGGGGAGAGGCCATCCCAGTACAGCAATGCCTGCAGCAGTTTGTGGCAACAAAACTGCCCAACTCCATCACTCTGTTTTTCTCTCTTACACTGGTTCATTGTTACTTCACGGATGTACATCAATAAAAGAGTCAATCTAGAAACTTCATGCACAGATTTAATGAAATACAACAAAACACTTTCTGCTACACTTAGACTACACTGAAAAAGGCTGGGCTAACAGCTACTAAGATAACCAATAAAGAGTCAGTTCTGATCCAGTGTCAAACTCCACACATGTTACTGGGAGGGTCAGCACTAGAAAAAGCTTCTGTGCAGTTCACTAGCTGATTCTGCACTGGAAAATCTCTTAAAGGTACTGAGCCCCAGAAACATACAGTAAAGCAACAAATAGTCAGTAAGCCATCACTGTGTCACATTAGGGCAGCTCAAAATCACCTCCTTCTGATGAAAGACTTGTAAGAGGAGATTACAACCCAATGTCACGCCATGGCGTATTTATAGTTTCCTGGCATTCCCTCTGACACAGCAAGGTTTCTGCTCCCCTCCCTCACCAGCAGCAGCCAGAGGCCAGGAAGAGTGTCTGTCTGTCTCTCTGCCTGAGTGCTCCTGCAAAAACTACAATCCCACAGATGACCCCTGCAGTTCATTTCTGTAACTCACACTAATACATTTTAAATACCAAAAACATTTTCCATGTTCCTATTTTCTTAATACTTGGCATTTAAAGACAGCACAGAATTCTAGACTCCAACAAGAGACCTTGATTCCTGGTGAAGCTGTATTTTTTGACATGTATTGTGAAGTGCAAGGCAGAGAACTGAGCAGTCCCCTAATTTCTCTCTATTATCCCCATTTCCAAGAAGGGGACACGGTTCCCAAGGACTGTGTGAGGATTATCTAACATTTGTAAAACCTGTTACTCTCAAAGCAACTTAATTAACACTGAGTCAGCTGAACATGGGTGGGTCAGCAGAGATACCTGAATACTGCTTTTATAAGATGCTTTTTTTTTTTTCCATAAACTTTTGCAGTAAGAGTATCACAGCATGACTTGTCAAGGGTCCTGTGTGCACTCTAAGCTACTGTGTAACTAATTCAAATACATAAAGCAATACATTATACAGACAAATATCTACAGATAATACATTGCTGGCTTGTTTTAGAGACATGAGAAAAAAACAGATCATGGTCAGTGATTTTTTTACAGCTGCTTCTATACACTATGATTATATGCTATGTAGGGCTATTTTTTAACTACGCAAAGACTGAAAAGACAAGTAGGTGGTACAACTACTCTGTGGTTTTAGTTATGAAATGGACTAATTCTGTCCCACCTAGCTCTGCTGGCTCTATGTATGCCTTCTAAAAGTCTCTAAATTGTGTAAAAGTACTGAACTTCAGAAAACTACTCTGAACATACAATAATTAAATTACATACCTCTTTCCTGATCTCAACTAAAAAGGATCCATCTCTTACAAATCCCTGTGCAATATACTGGAATGTAAGATGAGCCCAATAACACATTTATTACCTTTCATATCCTTTCTTTGTCATTCTCTGATACAAACCCCATTTGCCTTTACTTGTATTATGAGGGAAATACAGTTCTTATTAAGGTCCCACTGAGAAAAAAATTGGTCACCTAAGGAAGTCACTACAAATTGTCCAAGCCCAGATCACCCACAGCTCTTTCTTCTTATTACCCTACTCAGCACAGTAAAGTGAGTAAGCCCTGAGTCAATATCTATCCTCCTCAAAAACAAACTTATATTATCTTAGGGCAATGGGCCCATACGCTTAGGCCAGTCTGAGGGTTTCTGCAATCAGATACAAACTGACAGGAGACTGACAGAGTAGGTGGGGGGAGAAGCTACTCTTAAGCACTACAACTAAACACCTCTGGACAAAATGAATTCTTACTATTTAATAGCGGCCCAAATTTAGTTTGCATCAAAGCCTCTTAATCCATTCTGTAACTAATGCTTATAGATCCTCAGGGACCTATTACTCTGTCAGAGCAGTGTATGAAAAGCAGAGTGTACACAAGATTCCAGCACAAAAAATATCTGATAAGGAATCTTTATCTTGATTATTTTACTTTGCATTTATTTTTATTGCTTTAAAATGTTTGTCTGAGTCATTTTACAGTTACTTTTGTTTCTGAGTACCACTAAGAAATGACTTCAAATAAATCCTACTGTCTTTTGCTTCCTATTGTCATACTGCTATTCAGACACTAGGTCCAGTAAACTTAGCCAACTTCTTGTTTGATTTTAGTTTATCGAACTGTAAGTGTGGTGAAGCTGTGAAGCCTATCCAGCCTCATTCTTGAGCCTCCCTCCTTAAGACAAATTAAACATTATCTATTGCTCTGAAACAGCTCTCAAAGAACAAGTTCTGCACTAAACCAGCTGTAAGATTTTCTGTATGTGCATGCTACTTGCTTCTACAAAACATTGTCCTTCTACACACATGACCTTCAAATCACTTCCACTTCAGAACAACCTTGAATTCTTTATTTTGTGTTTCTTACCATCACCAAAATTAACCTACACAGCAAAACAGTCCCAGGCAATCCAGCTCCCATACACATTAAGGCTCAAATCTTGCACACTGTTAAGCCTACATGAAACATAAAATCCCCTTCAAGAGAGGATCAAGATCCCGTTTAATGCAAGACCCTGTTCTTGATGGTAGTTTCCTACTCTTTAATATATAAATACTAAATAATCAAGCCTTAACGGTACCTCAGTCAGAAATCATATATAATCTCTGTGCTGTTCCTCTACTGCTGTGCTTTTTTACACACAGTTTTGCTACCCTCATCTCCAAGGCTCAGGCTCAAAGCTCACAGCTGACTTGCTCAGCTTCCCCATGTTCTTCAGTCTTCCAAAAGAACTGGGCTTGGGCTCCCAGAACAACTAATACCAGCTCCTGTGGATAGCAATATTTACTCCATGCTTATACAGATTCTAACTTTGATTCTTAAAACTTACAGTTTTCTTTCTCTCAGGTTCCTTTGCTCCCTGTTCAGGCTGTGAGCCTTCATCAGGTGGGACTGTTAAACGTAACCTGCAGACATTCATCTGAAAGAGAAACAAAGGTTGGGGTTTAGATTTCAGTGTTATAAAAATGATTTTAATAACTTGCTTTCCAGAATGAACTTTAACATTCAAGTTGTAACATACTATTTCCTACCTTCTGCCACATAGCTGACAAAAGATTAATTTTTAGAGGTTGGAGGGTTTTTTAGCCGGCAAGAAATAATTCAAGGGCATTCCCATAATTACATACCTGAAATAGCAAAAATCCATTTCAATCAACAACATGTTCTTATGTACTCATAAATGACATTGAGAGCTGAGATAACAGAACAATGAACATAATTTTCTAGCTTCTCAGTTTGTTTGCAGATTTGGCATACTTTTAATCTTCAGAAAGGGATTATTTAGAAACACAAAGTGTATTCTGGAGCAAATGCCTCTTTTCTGTTCAGTATATATCCAAGTATTTTATCCAAGGATATCTCAGTACTGCAATTACACTGAATAGGAATATTATTGAAATCTAACACACACAAGTTGTTTGTGAAAACTAAGCTTCAAAATGCTTCAGAGAAAGTGTAAAAGGTATTATTTCCTATCTGATTTCAAAAAAGCCGTTCTCTTGCTGAGGAAACAGGCCAATAGGGTTTACACCTTTTCAGCCCCCATTGCAGTTTGCCTTGATTTTGGCTGAGAGATCTTTGGTGTAATGGCATTTTTAAGGCAACACATTTCATACAAGAAACTTGGTTAAAACTTTCAGTCTTAGTCCTATGCATGTGCTGCCAGCTCTCTTCTTCTTCAGGCCAACACCAAACTCAGCAACATCCCCTCAGCAGAACTTCATCTTTTATTCTTCATCTGTTTGCTCTTCTCCATTTCAAATCAGCCAACAGGGAACACGCTACTGAGAGAGAGCTCAGCAAGTGACCCCAACAAGAAGCTCCTCCAACTGGCCCCAACAGCAACTCTCTTCCAACACATCAGCTTCTTATTGCTTCTTCTCTCTTCTGTTGCTTCTCTCCAGCTGGTTCAGTTCCTGTTTCCCCTCAGACTGATCTGGTTCCTGGTTGATCTGTCTCTAGCCTCACCCACCACCCCAACCACAATCACCTGGGGGCAGGCAGAGCCTCACACAGCTGGGCCAGGTTCTGCCTCTGGGGCCCTGGGGAACAAAACACACTGCTGGGTTGTGACTCATCCACAGGCCAACTGCAACTCAGGGCCCACAGCCCAGGCCCCAGCACTTCATTGCAGGAGACATTTTTGTGGAAAACAGCTCTAAGTCCTAAACAGAGCATGGCAAGTGATGAAATAAGAAATCTGTGTACCCTCCCATGTTGACAACAAACTGGACTCTTAAAGCTCTTTCTCAAAATGTCTAAAATACCTCTTTCATGATTATTGTGGGCCATTACCACCAGCATCTCATCTGATCTAGATCTCTCTAGTTTCTCCTAACTACTTACCTCCAGTCATGCTGCTCTCTGAAATACGCTTTCCAATTGCATTTGCCCAAGCACACAGCTCATGTCTTGGTCACTACAGCACCCCCTTTGCCTTGAAAATGGCAATCATGTTCTGTTCACAGGCATTCAGAGCACAGCAGCAAAATCCTCTTCATAGACCCCAAATGTTACCATTTTATTACTCAGTCCTTCCAACTGTCTCTCCTGGCAATGAAGATAACTTGACTTCACTTTCAAGGCTCCTCACAGCGCAGCCTCCTCAGAACACCACTATTCAGCAGCACCACAAGCATTCCCATTTGCCCTGTTTCCAAACAATGGACCTTTTCCAACTATTCAAACAAGCTTTAACTTTTTATTCTTTCCAAGCAAAAGAATTTGGAAGAACTATCTGCAGCAACTTCACTATTTTTCTTCCAGCCTTTCTTTAAACCTGTTGACACAACAAATCCACAATGTTTAGACTACTGGTATGCTGTCAACTGTATTAAAAAAATGCTACTTTGTATTGCCTTCCATCTTTCTGTTTGGTCTTTTAGGTCTGCAAGGCCTTCTAGGAATAAGGAACAAAATCCTGAGATAATCTGTACAGATGAAGTTCCTATAAAATATGTGAGCTGTGTCTATATTAGAAAAAATAATAAAAAAGTACCAAACAAAATGGAAAGTCTATAACAAGAAATATAACCTACTCCTTAGACACATCTGTGGAGGCTGCTTTTTGTGCAGTGGGCTCCTCACTGTTAAATCATCATTAAGCTGCAAATCTAGAACAAGAAGCCACGGAGAAAGTGACTGAAAGCCCCCAAAAGCTAGTATAGAAGCAGGCTGTGTGTTCATATCTGCTAAAGAACTCTGAAACAATGACATGCATTTAAAAATGATGAATCCTTGCACATTAGCTTTTCACACTGATCGACTGCTATGTGCGTTCTTCTGAGAATACCAGACTCTCCCCATATACCACAGAAGCTGGAGGTGCTTCCTGCTTACAAGTTAGTTATCAAGATATGTAATAATAATAAACTCCTCAATTTTGGAGTTAGTTGATTCATAAGGCACTCAATACCATCTTTTTGTCACCTATTTAATTTCCATTTCCCCCTACTCTTTCTTCCCATTAGCTTAGCAAGGCTCTTTCCTCTTCAAACATGCCTGTTTACAACCCAAAGGGAAGCAGTCTGGCATTCCTCCATGGAGGCAAACAAAGACCAGACCCATTAATAGGAAATAGAATGGAATTTGTGCTGTGCAGGAAGTGATAGATGGAGCCAACTTGTTCTTACAGTGATTTCAAATGAAGGAAAACTGGACTAAAAGGATTTTTAGGAGAAAACATGAAAAATACCTCAAATAAATAGAAAGAGATAATGACTGGCAACTCACAGTTAGGAGAAATGGAGTTGTGTGTGATTCCCCAAAGCTGGCAAATGGCTTGTCTGTTAGTATGGGACTAGGACATACTTACAGATTCACAGTGCAGTGATTGTAAATATGTAATTATCCCTATATACCAGTTAGTGAATCATGATTGACTGTCACATCACAGCAATTGATGCGTTACAGGATTGCTACGAAGGAAATCGTAGAAGCCCAGTACAAATGGCAGTGAAATCAGAGCAACTAGGTTGGAAATATAAAGAAATAACAGTAATTTGTTGAGACTAAAAACACTGTACAATCAAAGTGTTAAGTGTTTTTCTTGCCCTTTTCTTTTCACATTGCCTTCCCTATTACCCCCTTGAGTCCCTTCCCTCCCTCCCCTTCCTCATTCCCACACTAGCTCCTTATTTTAAGACACCTCAAATCAGTATAATATTTTTGGCAGTATTTCTGACACAAAATAAAGTTTTAATGCTTTGTTTTGCAGCCTGTTGCACGCAAATGCCAAACAGAGGGTGGCACTGGCAATCATCTAAGGATTCCAGTCTTGAAGCCATGCCCAGTGAAGGTTTTACAGCAGTGGCAAAGTACCACCCAGTTCCTTGCTAGGGCAAACTTATACAGGCTGTACTCTTGCTATTGTTTATAACAACAGGACTTCCTCAGCATCCCTGGGGAAACAGCAGCAAACATATAAAGTAGCCATTCACTGTCGCTCCTCCTGGGCCACAGATGATGCACTCTAAGGACAGAACTACAGACCAGTCTGTTAAAATTCAGTAACACTATAAAGATTGTAAGGGAAAAACAACAGGCACCAATTTTTCCTCTAACCTCCAGAAGCAATGATGAACACCATGCCTATACTGTTCTTGCTGTGCAATACTTCCTGAAGCAACAATACACTGTACCATTTGTTGGCAAGTTTACTTGACCAAATGAATGAGCAGGCTCACATGGAAATCACAGCAAGTGCTCCTCCAACAGCAAAACACTGCTGCAGCCATGCCTTAAAATGGAAATGGAATTGTAACAGGAAGAGCTTCCATTCAGTGCCAAATAGTGGCAGAATTATGTGCGACTAAGGATGAAACAGTAATTTCCAGAAACAAATTTGGTTACGCGAAGAGAAAGCAGGGAGAACAATGAAAGGACTCCCCTAGCAGGGAAGAGGCTGTGATTGAAGTTGGTGCAACTGCTGACTGGCAGTAAGAACAAGGGAGGAAAAGCAGGGACAGACACGGCTTCCACACTACCCTTCCGTCATCAATATTGCAACTTTGTGAGCGTACCTTTAAAAAGAAATACTGGGTAGAAGAACCAGGTATCAGATATTCTAGACTATCAGATTTTAGTTTGATTTGCAGCATCTGTAGCTTTGGCAAGCCAACAATACAAGTAATCTTGATTGGGGCAACATTTTATGTTCACTTCTAGCTTTTTGACACCAACAATTCACTAGCAGTATTTCCAAAGCTCATCTGACACCATTTGTGAAACAAATATGCAGACAGGAAAAGAAAGACTGACAGGTTCAGCCCAGCACACCAGCAGACAGCAAAAGTTTGCTGAGTGCACTGGAAATTAATAGGTGAAGACGTGCTCTTTTACCAGATTTCTGAGAGACTAGTGGGACAGCATAGATGAGAGCTACTGCAATATGGCAGTTAAGAAAAAAGCCAATCTAGGTTAGTTAAAAATGTTAAGAATTCATGGCTCAGATCCACAATCCACATTCATGTTTACCATCCTACTCAAATCACTAGGGTGCAATTTAAAATAAATACAGACGGCAGATGCAGTTTGAGTAATGTTCTTCAGCCTCTTCTTCCCCCCTTCTATAAAACAAAGCACCCAGAAAGGCATTGATCATAGTGAACTGTGTACTGAAATAATTACAGAGCTAGCATTAAAATAACAAGGAATGTTTTTACAGAATAGCCCAAGTTACTAGTACAGCAATAGAAAAATACAAGCTGTTTCACTAACAACCAGTTCCATTCCAAGATTTTTACAGTACCCCCCACAGGGAAGCTGTGGTTCAATATTGATCCAGCTTCAAATAAATGTTAGAGTCAACATCACCAGATAATAATATTGTTGATCTTTCTAATGTCTGATAATAAAATGGTTTGGGGGTAACATGTATATTGAGTAACTGTCTTCAAACCTACCAGCTCAATGGCCCAAAGTCACTCCCTTTGCCTAAGACCCAATGTTAGTTTTAGACTTCTGAAGAGGAAAGCAGGAAAGAAGCGGGTGTTTAATTTCAGTCAGCCTGAAAAAGCAATGAAGAAAGTACTTTTCTGTGGTCATTTATCTGTTGATTAGCCTGCTCCATTTATGAAATATCTGCTGTGAGATTCCCCACACAATTAAAGGGCACTTTTCCTGTAACCACAAGCACACAGGAATGTGACACATATCTTTCATTTATTCAGCAGTTACTCTAACTGTCTGCCTCCCCTCTTTTCACAACTCATGGTAAGAAGGAGTCATATTTGACAAAAAAAAAAAAAAAAAAAAAAAAAAAAAGAAGAGGAACAGCAGCTTTCAAGTGGGTTTTGTTCGCAAATTATGTTTTTACCAGCTTCCTTAAGAGAACGTCTCAAATACAGTTCATTTTGCACCATCCCCAGGAAACATGTAACGAGGATGAAAATTAGAAAATTATCACTTTGAAACAAGTTCACTTAATTTCAGCTTCTTTAAGAAATACTAAAACGGGGAAGCTCAACGGGAACGCAGAAGACATCTAGGAAACAAAATCATGATTTCTAAGTAATCTTAATTTTTCCACATTAATGTTCAATTTCAATTTTATGAAGGCCAGGCATTTTTTCTGTGGAAGAGCCTGACCCTCACGTTATCATGTAAAACATTGCAACATGACGTTCTTCATTGTTTCAATTAGGAACTCACATTTTTGGAGTGTCAAAACAATCTCTAAGTAACCCAAGACACACCACGATCACATGGTTGGATTTCTTTGTACGGACAAGCTTATTACCTATTTTGATTTATTTCTTCACACGTGGAATGTGTACTAACAATGATAGCACTGTGGTTACAGCAGCAAAAAAGGGCTATTTAAAGCAGGCCAGCTGTAGAGACGTTCCTGTCATACCTGACTGAGTTTTAACAACTTTTTAGAAGCATTTTCCAACAGATTAATACATCGTTATTCATTATCTCATTTATGAAAATTTCAAAAAAAACCCACCCCAAACTCAAAAAATGAGTAAATCATATTTCTGTATTTGAGAAACTGATTATAAAAATGAATTACTATTGTCATCTAAATCATTACGGTAAGCTTCCCCATGATGGAAAACGCCCGGATAGGCAGGTTCTCATTGTAAATACCAAGACGCATTTCAAGGTGAGAAAAAAGGAGAGGAAAAAAAAAAGCCTCCAACACAAGCACACCTTCCTCGCAGGTTTCCAAAAGAACAGCCAAGGACTAGCACCAGCAAAAGCCTTGCAGGACACCCCAAGAACTCTTCATTTCTCAGCACCTACTACGAACGCGCAAAAAGATGTTCTCACACCGCAAGCTTCACCCGAAAACACCGAGAATAAGGCAAAAGCAAGCGCTCCGCAGGTCAGCTCCAGGGGGTGGGGGTAGCGGGGTGCCGAGCCGCCGNCGCCCCCGCGGCAGCTCTTGTGCCGCAGCAGTGCCCGGTCTCCCCGCGAGAAGCTCGCCCTTGGGACGCTGAGGTCCAAGGCAGAGCGGCGTCCCCTCTGCTCCCGGGAAATCTGGGGTGGTGGGGGGGCAGCACGGGAAGGGGCTTTGCGAGCAGACCCAGACGGGTCCGTGTGTCACTCAGCAACCTCCTGGGCAGTGGAAAATGGGGGTCAGGGCTCACAGGAGCCACTGGAGGCCACTCAGTCCCATTCCCAGGTATCCACCTCAGAGCACTCTAACCAGAGGGGACCATGTGGAAGCTGAACACCAGCCTCCCCTCCCTCCCACAGCTGCAATTCGTGAGCCACCCAGGCCTGTCAATTTGTTAGCCGTGCTCCAGGAGTGGGCACCAGGCTGACCAGAAAGCATCCAGACCCTGACAGCCCTGGGTGAGAGGCCCAAAGCCAGTGCCGCTCAATGCATGAGTGACAGCGTGAGCCCTTGTGCCAAAGGTCCAACAAGGAGGTGAGTCTAGTGCACTGGAATGAGCTGGCCCTGAGCCAGACTGCAGGTATGGACTTCAGCATTTCAGATGCTGAGCTCTTCCATGATCTGTGCCAGGGGAACACCGTAACCCTACCCTGCTGTCTGGACACACCCTCGGCACACGCACATCTTCATTTGCAGCCTTGGTGGCCTGTCCTGAGCAGTACATTCCTCGGTAATCAAAACAGTTAGAATCAAAGATCTTTTGTTTGAAGGAAAGTGCAGAACAAATACCTATAGCAGCATTTTTGAAATAGACTATCCTCTGTCTCCATGTAATTACCTTGAAACAATTAAGACCACAAGAAAACACAGTTATGACTATGTGATGTCCTTGCCCGTTATGACGTTAATGATAACGCTGGTTCCTGATTTGGAGAATGCTGAAGAGAGTGAAGTAATTTGCATTGGAAAAATGGAAACTGCGACAAACTACCAGTGTCTCACCCTCCCGTACAATGGCCTGTTCTCTTCTGCCTCTCAGTTCCCTGGCCCCAGGGCAAGCTACTGAGCTATCAACATGACAAGGATCTGAGGAAGAGAGGAAGAAAGCATTGCCAAGGCCCAGAGGAAGGAATGAAGGGTCTGCATTTAGTATTCAGCATCTTTTCTCTAGTTTTCCCAGCTACTATTCTCTTCTCCACCTGAGGAAGGTAATATAGCCCAAGGCAAATGAGATAGAGCAACCACTTGTATTTGAATTTCTCTCAACTCAAAGTTGGCTGCAAGTTACATGGGGTTTTTTGTGCAAAGGTGTCTTGTGGCTACAAACAATTGCATCTACTGTCTTAACTCCTGATTGCAATGCTGCTTGTGGAGAAGAGGTTTATCTTCAACAACAGGATCATGTTTCTTTGCAAGCATGTCACCTAACCACTGAGTTGTTGGCAAGCAGCGGTCGTTACTGTTCCTGGTCATTCTGGTGAGCAGAAATGTCTCAGCCTAAATTCTGGTATGTAGCCAGCTGGTGGCCTTTGCAGTTGCAGCTGGGAAGTTCATATACCTGTGAGATTCTCCTGGTTAGTGAGAAGTTGTGACTTCTGGACTTCATTCCCCTCTGGGAAAAGAGGTGGATGCAGGGCTGTCTAGTCACTGCAAGGCACAAACAGGAGAACTGCTTTTCTAAGAACAGGCACAGAGTCTAAACATGTGCCACACTGTGGAAAAGAACCTCCCTTCCCATATGAGAATGAGAGAGTAAAGGCACAATAATCTGATCTCTGGGAGAACTTGCAAGGTCTGCATAAACTTTGAGAATTTTGATAATTTTTATGAAAATATTGTTGCAGATGAGGAAAAGACTTGTCCATGGATAATACAAAGAGATAATACAAATACAGTTTTCTCAGTCTCATCTACATTACTAGCAGCTTTCCCCATTTCTTGGAAAATAGCATCAGGAGGTGTCTACCTGATTTGCCAATATCTGTTTGAACAGGAAAATCTTCTACACTTTGGACACATCCTCAAATTAAAATCTCCAGGAAAGAATAACCTGCATGCACGGTCAGGATACTCTATGAATCATCTCCTTCCCTTCCCCCAAGTCAGCAAGCTGTCCCAGTGTAGTAAAGAGTCTAATTTGCTTTCTGCCTTGCTAGTTGGTTGTGTATCCCATGCACACACCCACAGTCTCTTCAGCTCTTGTGTAGGCTGCATGGTCCTATCCTATGTGCATAGTAAACATTTGAAAATACCTTATAATCTCTAAACCCTGCCAAGGCTGAGATGAACATGTAGAAGTGAGACAATAAAAAAAAATCAACAAATACCTCTTTTTGCATGAAAGCAGCATTTGGAATATTTTCTTCTCCATCCCCAAAGCTCTGACACACTACAGGGACTATGGATCCAGCAGCTAGTATTGAGTGAACACCTCGTACCTCCGGGTAGGAAAAAGGAAACTCAAGAGAAGATGTTGCAGCAATGAGATGTGCACAGAAGGGCTGCAAAAAAGCTTGAGGTTATAGAATTCTTTTTGGATGAAGACAGGACAAATAGATTTGGTGTCTTCAGCTTGTACAAAAGACAATGGTGGGGAATGGGCAACAAAGGTGTAGAAGATCATGACTGGTATGCAGAAGTGAATGGAGAATGGCTATTCATTATTTCCTACCCCTAGGAGCAATGGATTTGAAGTAAGCCAGGCACCACACTTACGTGCAAAATTAAATTATGGCAGAGGATACTCTGATTATGAAAAGTATAAATGCTCTCAAAAAGCAGCTGGATAAAACTCATGGAAAACAAGCTAGGAGGGCCATAAAACACAGTGATGTCTACAACTACTGACTCAGGAGGTCCCTCAATTGTGGGTTTGCATTCTTGAGAACTCTCCTGTGACAGACCTCAGACCTATCTTTTCAGCCTCCACATGACAGACTCCCCACCAAGAGTGGTAAATGTGACAGAATTCTAGCAAGCCACAGTGCTCTGAAAGGAGCTCACCTGCCCAGCACCTTCCCTTGCCTAGGGCAAGCTCTGTATGTACCTCTGGCTGCAGCTCATTATTCCACATTGGCCATTCTCTCCAAGGGAGGCTGAAGTCAAGAAGTGACAATCCATAGACTCATTCCCTCTCTCATTCCCTGAGAAATGTCTGCTTGGTTTCAGCTTGTCCCTGCTTGCCAGGACCCATGACGTGATCTACCTGGTTCTGATACAGTCTGAAGTAGATTTGCCACAGTTCACAGAAAAGGTCATATTGTGCTATTGTGAGCATTTAATGGTGTCTGTGCTTTGGACATGGCACTGGCCTATGGAAACAGGATGGGGGAATGGAAAGTAAATCACTACTTAGGAAACAGTATTCCACTGATTTTTACAGCTGGACAGACTATACAAAAGATATACATAGCCATACAGACTGCTTATAGACAATATACAATGTGATGGCAGAACATAATCTGACCAGGGTGCTGAGCTTTCAGTTCAAAACCTGTCAGAGCTTTGTGAATGCAATGATCCAAAGGCACAGCAGGTTAATTACAAGATGACACTATAGCATGAATATCTGGAGCAACAGTTGTTGTGAAACAGCAATTACAAAGAAACTGCAGGAAATTTAAAGTGTAGGCACCTTCTTCATTTTTTTTTGCAGACTACCTTGTTCCCTACCATCAGCATTATTGAAATGTTTTTTTCCCAGGAGGCCCAAAGATCATTTTGCTGTGGGAAAAATGAAACAGGATGTCACAGAATCAACAGGCCTTTATCTGAAAAGCTCTTGGTCACAACATGGGCAATAGAGCCTACAATACATGGAGTAGGAAGTAGATCTGCCCTCACAGAATAGCAGATCCTAAAAGAATTCCTGCAAAATTGGGTAGCCTTGTCTTACCTTAGCAAATGGCCTAAATGTGGGCAGGATAAAAAGCTGATTTTTTTTTTTTCCTCATCACAATCTCCTCTTTATCTTCAGGCTAACTGCTGATAGAGTCCAGAGGAAGAAGAAAAGTTCCAATAACACTTGATCAACTGCAATATTAATCCTGTGGGATTTGGGAATAATTGCAGAGTTACAAATTGAACAAGAACTCACACCTGTGGTCATTAAGGTTATAAAGTCCCATTTGTATTGCTACAAAAATGAGGTGTTATAATTAACTTCTAATAGCCTTCACTTTCCAGGGGGATTAAAATCTATTCTGCCTTCATCATCCCTAAGGCATGAAACCCATTTATAGCAGAGATTATCAAATGGACAGATGCATGTAAAATACTTCAGAATCAGCCTCAGTAAGACCTGTGGGCATCGTCATCTGTTTTTCCCCAGACCTGTTTCTTTTCTCTGCTAGCTTTCACCCTTGTATTCTGTAGACACTTAGCTCAGCATCACATAACTCTCAAGTTCTCTTTTTTGGGCATTACAGATAGCATGAAAATTTTAGCCTGAAACAGCCTGTTAGGGGACACATGTCAGACACTGAGCCCCCAGATTCAGTAGTCACAGGTCCCCTTATATGCAATATACAAAACAATATATAATATTTTACAGTTTTCTTGTCTTGAGCAATATGTCATCCTTCATTGCACTTGGAGCTATTGTGATCTATAGTTACCCCTTTGAAGCAACATAACACATACAGCTATCTGAATGTCCAGCTGGGATTAGCTACAAGCATCATATCACTTCTCAAACCTACTGATATAACTGCTGTCCCTTAACACTCTTGGTACCTGGCTAATGCAGGATTGCCACAGAAACTCAGAGCCTTCCTTGCTCATCTCACATACACAAATCTATAATTAGGAATTCCCGCACCAGGAGTTTGAAATGCAGAATATGCATTTTATTTTGCAAAGCCCTCAGCACCCATTTTATGTGATTATTTCTGTTACAGTTGAACTGAATAAAAAACCAAAATTCCTAGAGTTACCTGCAGTAATAGCTTGATTCCATCTTTACTGGTAATGTAGAGTCACAGACTATAACTGCAATAAATGCCTCTTCTAATGTTTTCTGCTTTTAATTGTTGTTCTACTTAAAGTCCATTTTTCTGTTGAGATTCTCAAAGTAGTTTTAAACTATATATCAATGAAGTCACAAAATGCTATAGCTTAATAAATAATACAATGTAATGTACACTATCATTTCCTCTGGAAGAGACAGAAAGGACAAAAGAGAACAGGTTAGTCACTCAAAGCAAGAATACAGAGCAAGTTCATCAAAGCCAATCAGGCAATGATAATAGTAACAGGATTCTGCCATTTACCTTTATACATATATATGTACAACAGTGTATTTCACACAGTTTGTGCACTTAGAAAAATGATTACACCTAGTAGCTGTGATTTGCAGGCTCAGACTGTTAAAAAGCAATTTATGGTGAAATAAAAATGACTGCTAAGATTTTAAAGAATGCTGTAAAGCCTTAGAAGGGCATGTTTTTCAGGAAAAATAGATTTTTTTTTAGCTTTATTTGGGAGGGCTTTTGATTGAGCATGTCTGTAAGTCATAATATTTACACAGCTAGTCATGGCTTTTATTTTATTAAATATAAAATAAAAGCTTGGACTTTACCCAAATCAACTGAGAGATATGAAGTATTTCAAGACAAATATAGGACAGTTTCATTTATGATGAGTAAGTGGCCACATAAAAATGAAAAAATAGCAGTGTCATTTTTCAGTCACCAATTCTTAGGGATTTAGATAGCATCACTTCAGATTTTGCTGAAGCATATAGGGCATCAATCCAGTTCTGATTCAGCAGAAAAAATACCACCCCTTGATTCATCTTCACCATTTCCTCTTTTGTGTAGGCCTCCCACTCAGTTAACAACTGGGTCACAGCCCAGGACACACGTGCAATGCTAGAAGCCTGTCATTCACTCTTCAACTGGAGGTTTGGGTTTAGCCAGCCCATGAAAGCAGGCCAGTTCAGCACAAATGTCATGTAAAAATAATGCAGCACAGGAGCAGCAGCGTTGCTCAGATAGGAGTGTGACTTGGCCAGGTCACGCAATGGAACTGGTTAAGGTAGGTAGGAGAGCAGAAAACAGGCACACCCCACTATTAGCAACAGTGATATTGTTAGGTAGCTGCATTTAAAACCATATTCCACTCCCTGGAGATAATACCAAAGGGTATTTCTCTTCCAAAAGACTGATTTCAGTGTTGTCATTACGGCAGGAAACAAGGAAATTTTAGGGGCAGAAATAAATTGTGCAGTGCAAGTTCTTCTGCTTAAGGAATGGACATGTTTCAGGGAGTGGGAGCACTGAGGACAGCAAATGAATACATGCATTTGACTGACTTCTTTTAGCTTATAAAGGGGAAGATGAGACACATTTCAGGTTATTTCTCCACAGGAAAGGAAACATAGATGAGGAAGAAGGAGAAAACTATATTCTGCTTGAGCTCTATTCTATGATAGAAGGCCAGAACAACAAAGGGTTAACTTCAGGCCTGCTTCAGGGCACAGGATGATGGAACATTTTTCTAACAAAGCAACCAGGCATTTGTCTGGAACATCTGCACAGATGCTACAGAAGCTCTTGATTGTCTGGCTTCCCCCTTGGTTTAGATCCAGCTTAGGGCATCCACGTTCCCCATCTCAGAATGATACACGTGGGAATTTAGCGTTTAGTCACTCCCTCCTAGCCCATGGCCTGTCTGCACACACAAGAGAGCTGTGCATAAAAGTTGCAATATAAGTGGAAGACCTGGTTCTATTATTATTTTTCTTTCTACATACTAAAAAAAAGTGTATTAGAAGTCATATAAAAAGAAAATAAGGTGGAAGGGAAGGTATATTAACCATAAAATATCACATCATACTAACTCTTGTTATCAGGGGACTTTCACAAGAAAAACTTTGGACCTTCCAGCTCCAAAACATATTGTAGTGGACCTATCTGTACACTGTAATGAAATGTTATTATTCTGTCACCAAGAATTGTCTCATTGCCCCTGTAAGTCATTATAATAAAAAATAAGTAAAATGATAATCAATAAGCAGATATTTTGGGGCCTAACTGAAGTAAAGATATTAGGAGGGAGGAAGGACTAAATAGTTAAGGGTACTTACTAACAGCTCAACCACAATGACTAAATATTATTTAGGGAAATGCCCCTCTAACAATAGACCCAGTCCTAGGAAGGAAATGGAATCACACCCCTAACTACTTACATATTTGGTCACACAGTGTATCTGTGAATCTGGGTGGCCGCTCCCCAGATTTCCAGTGTGTCATCCCTCAGGCCAGTCCCACCCAGGAGGAGGAGCATGTTCTTCCTTCACTTGCATATGGTGCATTATCCAGTCAGCAGGAACACAGCTGAGAGCAGCACAGCTCTGGGTCTTGATCACAGAGCCAGAGATGTGAACTATTCACAGGAAGGCACTTCCAAGAAATCTGACAGACTTTGAAATAGATCAAACTGGTATCGGTATCTTGGAGCAGTAGAGCAGAATTTCCTGACATTCTTCCTGCTTAATGATAATGTGAAATCTAAATAAACCTCTGGCTTTTGAGTGACAAAGGCTGGTCCACAAAAGGAAATAAACCAGTTTGCAAGATGACTCATAATTCAGAAATTAAAATTTTTACTATGAAATGAAATTGTTTCTGCAGTGGAACTATTCCCATCAGGTTTCTCTCTCCAGAGGAAACCACAACAAAAAGGAATGAGTAATTGATCAAAATATCTCTGAAATTATTTGAAAGACCCACTCACTTTTGTTGGGTTTTGAATAATTCCGTAAATTTACTCCAATTACGAGATTCAGATGGCAAAAGTCTCCATAAAATTCTTCTGCTTTCCCTGCATTTCAGAATGTGCCTAAAAATTTACTGTGCCTAGCATAACTACTTGAAGCCAAGGAAAATGCAGAAAATAAAATACACAGAAATACATGCATAGTGACTATACTACAACAAACTCTTTGCAGGTTCTGGGGAAGGCTTATTCTCTTTCACATCCCTCTTAACTCCATTTTATCTTACTCTATTCAGATGCCTGGCCTTGTCCCTAATGCTTCTGACATGCTTTTGTAAAAAGATTTCAAACCACGCCTGTTGGTAAGTCTTTAGTTGCCTAAATTAATTTTAATAATATAAAATTAATCTTGTAGATAGAGATTTCTAAAGGGTGTCATTAGCATTAATTGAAAGTTTAATTTCCCTTTGATCAATTAACTGCTATTCTTTCTCATAACTTCACCATGCTTAGGCATTTTGCTGCACTTCTGGCCTACCCAGATTACTTCTTCAAGAAAGTTATTTATTATAGTTTAATAGAGCACCATTCTCACCTCTAGAAATCTTTGAGAGGAGTTATCTGAAAGCTTGAAAAGCTGCTGGACTGAGTAATACATAGGATTCTATTAGGCCTCCTTGAGTTAGCCTAATAGGGCACATATCCCACTCAACTAGGGACACCTCCCACTCAACCAGGTTACTCAAAGTCCCATCACACCTGGTCTTGAACACATCCAGTGTTGGGACATCTACAACCCCCGTGGGCAACCTGCACCAGTGTCTCACCACCCTCAGAGTGAAAAACTTCTTCCTAATTTCTAATCTAAATCTCCCCTCTTCCACTTTGAAGCCATTACCCCTTGTCCTTTCACTACAAGCCCTCATAAAAAGTCCCTCCCCAGCTTTTTTGTAGACTCCCTTCAGATACTGGAAAGCTGCAATGAGGTCTCACCTGGAGCCTTCTCTTCTCCAGGCTGAACAACTCCAACTCCCTCAGCCTGTCCTTGCATGAGAGATGTTCCAGCCCCCTGATCATCTTCATGGCCCTCCTCTGGACCAGCTCCAACAGGTCCGTGTCCCTCCCGCACTGGGGGCTCCAGAGCTGGACACAGTGCTCCAGCTGGAGTCTCACGAGAGCGAGGTCGAGGGGGAGAATCACCTCCCTCAACCTGCTGGTCACACTTCTTTTGATGCAGCCCAGGATATGGTTGGCTTTCTGGGCTGCACTCACAAAGCTTTTTATAAATGTACACATACACAGTCACATGCCTGACAGTTGATCAACAATGTCTTGTAGCCAGTACAACTTAATCTTGATGATTTTTGAACTGCAGCATTCTAATGTAAGCATAAAAAGCAGCTATAAGAAGGGGTATGGATAGTAATAAATGCTCAGAACAGACCTGTCTGGAACACCTATTCTCCCCGCTGCATAACAAGAACAGAAAGACACAAAAAAAATCACTAAAAGACAATTGCCCTACTTCTGCTCTCATTTTTACTGGCATCTGTCTGATAATAACTGAGAAGTAACTGGAGGCGCTCTGGATATTAATGTGGGTTAATAGACTTAAAGCAGTACAAAGGAAATAAGTTTGCTTTTTATAATTAACCTGGAGATCCATTGCTGCTGCAGGTTGATGAAGAAACTACTAACATTAAAGAAAAAGATACATATATATATACACAGGATCAGGTTTGGGTCAGACAAAATAACAATGAATGAAATAATTTCCCCCATCTTGCAAGAAACTTGTGCTCTGGTAGGCAGGAGCTCAATCTTTAGATTCCAAAGCTTTGAGATACCCTTTAGCTTGTCAATCTCTCTGTTAGGTTGGTTTATATATAAACTCTCTCTGCAGAGGGAGCATCATGATTGGCTCCACACCAGTTGCTGCCCGGGAAAACAAGACCCAAGGTGCACTGTGAGGGCATAATTAACTCAGCAGGGAGGGTGCACTACCTCAGCTGCAGTGCCAGCCATAGCAGGACTCCCTGGCTGCCTAGCAGTGCAGAGGGATGAATTTTGCCATCCTCAATATACTGAAGGATGCCAGCAGCAAAATAAGGCAGTAGTGCCACTGTGCAGTTATCACCCCCCCGGGAAATGGTCACCAGCTTCATGGATAGAAGTGTGAGATTCCTTGCAGCAAACCCCTGTACTTGAGCAAAATGCACACAGTCATGGCATACAGAGGGCATGTGTCATTAGACACTACTCAGGGTGTATTACAACACGCCAGCAAAAGGGGAGGCAGAGGCAGGTGTGCGGGAGGCCGGCGCAGGGGCAGCCCCCGGCGCGGTCCCGCCGCTCGCCACCCGCTCTCTGCTGCCACCTGCGGGGCGCCGGCCCCGCCCCGGGACTTCTCCGCGGCGTCTTGGCCGTGGCTGCAGCTCCAGCTTCGAGATTTTCAAACGTTTCCCTGTAAAAATAGTCCTCCTCTCACCAGAAAACTTGAACCAGCTTTCGCTTTTCGTGGCCTTTTTGTGTTTGTTTTTCATTTTTCTCAAGAGCCAGAAACGTCAAGCTCTGCTAAGCACAGAAAAGTTTCAGAGGAGCAGCGAAGTTAATGGGTAGCAATCTCCCTTTTCCCCACCATGTTATTTCTGAATTTGATCTTTAAGGTCCCTTCCAACCCAAACCATTCTACGATTCTGTCACCAGTATGCCCTGTGGCTGTCTGGTGTCTTTATATTCTTGAGAAGAAAAGCTAAAATGACAAGACTTACAAGAGATTGTGGAATCAAGGCTCAATTACCTGTTATCTGATGCTCTAGGCTCAGCAGATATAGAAGATACAGGTCTGTTTACTCTGTGTGGTGACCTACTACATCCAGGAGTTACTCAACCTGGGCACTGATGGTGAGCTGGATGCCATATAGAACAGACTCCTTGTCCCACTGAGTTTCCAGGTATTCAATTCCTTCCTGCCACCTTGTGCTGCTAGCCCTCTTCTTCCTCAGGCCAACATCCCCTCAGCATAACTTCATCTTTTATTCTTCATCTATTTGCTCTTCTCCATCTCAAATCAGCCAATGGGGAACACACTACTGAGAGAGAGCTCAGCAAGTGAACCCACCAACACGCTCCTCCAACTGGCCCCAACAGCAACTGTTCTGCAGGAACTCTTTTCAAACTGATCAGCTCCTTGTTGCCTCTCCCCAACTGGTTCTGTTCCTGCTTCCCCTCAGATTGATCAGTTCCTGGTTGATATAACTCTAGCCTCGCCCCCCCCCCCCAACCAAAATCACCTGGGGGCAGTTGGGGCCTCACACATGTGGGCCAGGTTCTGCCTCTGGGGCCTTGGGGAACAAAACACACTGCTGGGTTGTGACTGATCCATAGGTCAACTCCAACTCAGGGTCCATGGCCCAGGCCCCAGCACTTCACACCTGCACTGTCCTTCAGATGCAACTGTTAAGGTCATTCATGTGATGGCACATTGACATCTACAGTTGCTGCAGGTTATACGCAGTCTCCTGAAGCTTGTGTCCTCTCACTTTGAGTCATAAGCACTTGCCTTTCCTGGAAACAGTGTTGTGAAGCTTTATAGTAAAAGCCCTCCAGGTAAATACGGATTGCAACAAGAAGCTAGGTAAGTGGCAATTGCACGAGTATAAAAAGCTCATTATTTTGCTCAAACAAGCTGAAAAATAGGTGTTTAATGTCATGCCCACAGTGTGACATAACATGTCCTGTACTAGCAGCCTGGCAATTCACCAGAGCAGACTGCAGATACCACCTGCCTCCCACTTCACCTGGTGACACAAGGTAAGCTAAAAATTTAAGTAAAACAAAATCCCATACATGTAGTGAAGATTTACCCCACAAGAGAGGGAAGACCTAACAGACACCTAGAGAACAGCCAAGAAGGAAACCTCCCCAGACCAGTTTTGATTTTTTTTTTTTAACTCTGACCAAACCAAAACCCAAACACTATCATCTCCCCACCCTCACCCCTCTTTCCCCTGGAAAACTCCAAACTTGCCCAAAGCAGCAAAATGTCCCAAGAGCCACCTATCAAACCTTTCTGTCAGCACCAGGGAACCTGTGTTTGCTGTGAGTGAGCTAATGTTAACTCTACATTTTCCAAACATCTGGTGGTCAAGGCTTGTCACTTCCTCTCTGCCCTGGTGCATCTAATGCCTTATGAGATGGATTCCCTTGAGCTCTACAGGAGGCTCAAACAGCCCTTGGACACCCTGACAAATATTGATCCTTCTGTGCTATCACATACAGTGTCACACCAACTGCGGTCTTCCATTGTGACTCTTAGTAATGCTTAAGAAGTTCAGTTAGGAGAGACACTTTCATCTGAATTGTGAATTTGATCTTATCTTTAAAACATCTGTACACCACACACAATATGCACTGAAATAGCAAGGCCCAGTGAGCTTTGTTTAAAGTAAACACAGCCCAGTTCAGGAAGCTTCCTCTCTTTGCTTGGCTGATGTTACAGCTTTTACTTAGTTCTATTGGACTTTATTTTTTGCTTCCTTCTTTTCATAGCCATTCTAGCTGTTACACAATAAACCATTTTCTTACTCGAAGAGAAACAAATTTGAAACTCCCCATAAAGCAAGGAAATCTCAGATGTGTGGCAGGTAAACCAGCTCCTCACTTGGAAGGCACTGCAGCCTATCACAGACTGCACGGCCAAGGGCTAAACAGAAAGCAGATATGCTGAAAAATCAGATTCACTCTAAAAACAGATCCTTGGCATTTCCTCCTAACACTTTTATCCAGGAAGTTTCAATGCAGACATAATATCAAGTTTTCAAGGTCTATTTTTACGCTCCATTTTCTAGGCATGTTGACAAAAGTATGAGGAGGTCAAGCACTGAAGCAGCAGCTCAAATGGATTAGAGACCAGAATACTCCTGGCTCCCAGTGCTCTACTTACAACTATTAGACCACCCTGTCTTCTCTAGATGGTTCAGCTTCCTTTGTTTTCACTTTGGTAGTGTTTGAAATATAAATTAAGAGGCTTGTTGGGACTCTGTCAAAAAGCTCTTTTCCACAGCAGATATCCAAGAAAATGCCAGAACTCAGATGAAGGCAGCCTGAGCTGGGAAGGATTTACAGTAACCACAGCATGACTGTAGCCACTGAATTTGTGCAGCAATTTTAAACAGCTGGGATTATGTTTTCTTGCAGGCATCAAATTAGCTGATAGGGTACTTGCAGTGGTGCACACCCATCTCCCTGCCTTCAGTGTGGATTTGCTCTTGCATGCTCTAGTTAGGAATACCCAATGAGTCCTTTTTCCTTAAATAGTATTTGCTGTACTTCAACCAAAAGACTTCAAGAACAAAATTAAAAGTATATGACTCTCAATTTCATCTGTAGTACAGAAATCCCATGCTGGCAGCCTCTGGCAAGTCAAGTTGCAGGTCTCAGCCCTTATCTCTCAGGAAAAGAAAGGCCAGGCTGGGCTGAGAATAGCCAGCTCTGTGGGTGTGAGAAGTGAATTTTTAGTCATCAGCTCAGCTCTCCTATGCACAATGGAAGTGCTTTCTAGAAGAGCAGATTTCATTTCTGGCACAGACTGAGTTTTCCCAGGGATGAGTCCCAAACAGTCTCATCTCTCTTTCCACTCCAAGGGCAGCAATGTTTTCTTTCTCTCTCACGAACAGCCACAGAGGTAAACACATCTTGACAAAAGGCCAAATCCAAGGGAAAACACACAACTACACATGCAATTTCCTTCTAGAAAAAAGATAAGATAAAATGTGAGTCAAACAAAATAGACCCTTCTTATACTGGCAGGCACTTGGGTATCCGAGGTTTGAAGATACTGAAAGTATTTCTGTATCACAGACCTACCCGTGCTGCACAGGGGTATGCAGCTAATCAGTCTCCATTAACAATGCATCCACAGGAAGATCAGAAACATGTGCTGTTCCTTTTTCAGCTCTACCACTTGTCTCAGCTGGATTCTCTTGAAGATCTTTGCTGCAAATGTATACAGCAAATAGGCATTTCCTAGCACTCCTTCGGTGTGCACTACTTCAGTGCATGCTCTACCATCCTCACCTTGAACCTTTACAGTCTTTCCCTGCAAATAAAATTTTACATCCATCCCAGCCTGAGTTAGGTTCCTGTAGGTTTAAGGTGGCTTAAGCAACATTCAATGCCAGGCTTTTTAAGAATAATGAAAGGAAGGTCAAAATCAAATTAGTCAGAAGTGGATCCTGCATTAATCTTTCTTACTGTCTGTATTTTCTCCCTTAACTTTCCATTATGCAGTTGGTTTTACCCTAGTCAGGCTGCATGCAACCAAAGTGAAAGGACTGCTTGAAACTAGTGAAAATAGCTTTGTAACCTAATATAAAGAGCATTGTTCAGAAAGCCCATTCTGCTGAAGAAGCAGAAGTACACAGAAAACATAGAAAAGCTCAGGTTACCTGTATCAAGTCCCTTCTCTGCACTCACATAGAGGTGTTCCTATAGTTTTCCTATTGGCGACTTGGAGAGCTTAAACTTTGATCATCCACCTGTGCTCAGAATTTAAGTAACATTTATGTATTGCCTGTTCTTCTGCTAGTGGCATGAAGCTCCGGGATCTGAATAAAACAGCAGATTGTTATTAGAAGTGAAGATCAAATGTTCCCTTTTACATAAAATGTATAGTGTGTGCTGACTTCACATGAGGCTCACTGATTGTAACCATTAAAGTACTGTCCCACTTCTGCTGAGGTAGGTGAGCCCAATTCATTACTGCACTTGACCTTGTCTGTTGAACTTTACTTCCCTTCTTATTAAGTCTTTCCTTTCTTACATGTTCAAAGAAAAACCTATAATATAAAAAAACCCCTTTCTATTCATTTCTCATAACCCAGTGCTCACAAACAAGTTTTGAAATAACCATGACATTTTCCTCACTATAACACAGTCAGGTCAGAGGGTTAAATATATGACCTAATCAGCACCTTATGCAAAAACCCCCACAAATTAAATGTGTTAAAAACTCTGGCAATCTTTAAAGAATGTTGCTCTTTCAGCAGTCTTTGAACATTCTGCAATGTTACTTGATAATTGCAGTTGGTAGAAATTAAGCAGCTGAAATGTGTAGCTCTACTCACAGGATAGCAAGCTAAAGGCATTAATTACTGAAATATGCTGTGTGATCCAGAAAAGGCCTAAAAGCTGAAGCTATTGCACTACGTGGCTCACTCAGCAAAGCACACAGCTGGTCTGCAAAAAATTAGGAATGCACATGGCTTCTGGAATAGTTTAGAAAATCAGATATAAACAAGAACAGATTATTTAATCAGGAAAAAGGAAAGAATTAAGTTGAGAAGAATGAGCATAAATCAACATTAATCAACAAGTTATTGTCTCATCACCAAGAGACTACATTGCAGGGGGGGGAAACCTGCCTGGGGACTGAACAATAAAAAACAACTGACAATGCTGAACTAAACAACTATTTGCACAGTGTAGTGTCCTCCTCATATAAAGTGCAGTGCAGAGAAGCAGGCACAGGGGACAGCAAGAAGACAGCTTTTCCTTTTTCTTTCTCCATGTGCTAAAAAGAGATATGATGTCTGAAAGACCTTAATACTTAGATGAAAAGAGATGCCTTCCAAACTCAAGAGCATTAAAATCCATTATATGTGATGAATAGCCTTAATTTTATTACCTGGACAGTGAAGGAGGAGTCTACGGAGGACAGGAGGATTTTGTTCATTTGTCTGTCTGACATGATTTGCATTGTACAACAATTGCCATTGAAAGATCTTGGAGCACTAGTTAGTGATTTAAAACATCAAAACATTCTTGTAGAAGTTAACTTGTACTCTCTATCTACAAAAGTAGGCCCAGAAAACCAAGAGGATCTGCCAGGGTGAAACAGTTAGTGGAAATGCTCAAAATAGAACTTGGAATTGATTCTCAAACCCAGGAATTATAAGTGACCATATAAGTCCATTTAAGGCCCAAGTTGTCAATATGGCAATATTAACTTTACACAGCTGTTTGAAGAACACATATGTTTTGGCAAAATAGAATTTTAATGGGAAGAAATATTTGTTTTGTAGAAAGTTTCTCACCACAAAAACGGTCAAAATCTCAGTAGGATGTGAAAGGCCAATAATCCCAGAGAAGACAAAAAATTCACTGTTCATCATGGATTACTTACACAGAGAGAAGAATCCCCTATATAAGTCATCAGGTTACATTTATATCATATGACTTAGCTTGGATCTGTTTAAGAGATATTGTGGTAACACTGAAGAAAACAGGTGGTCTCTACAGCTCAGAATTCAAGCCACATCTCTGTAACACACTAGGAACTCTGATACTTGCACAAACTTCTAGGGACTGCATGTCTCACAACCATGCTTCTTCACATATTCTCCCTCTTGCTTTCCTTATGGGTCAAGAGCTTCTGCTGAGATCTATTTAAAATAGATTACATGGAAATATCACCAAAAAAATTCTGAACTAAACCTTGACTTAAGATGAATTTTGATCAAAAAATTCCATGAGATGGAATGAATAAATCAGACATCCTTAAACTATTCCCAGTGGGTTTTTGTGGTAATCAAAACCTAGACCCTACCTTCACCATAGCTAGCATGTATAGAAACAGAGCTACTGCTCTGTGAATGAGTTGAAATACCCTTCTCAGCATAATTATTTTCTTGTTATATTTTAAACACATCCATCTTCCATACAAAATTCAAGCTATGTGCACATGCAAAGTAGAACTGAAAGAGCTGACTGTTTATTTTAAGTTAATTTTTCTTTTACAGTTTAGTGTAACTGGAGGTAGATGCAATATTAAGTGATTTTCTTCCAGTAGTTTGAAATAGTCATCTGTGAACATTAGGACAGAGTACTGGCGATTGGATTCAGTTGTTTAAAGTTAAGCCTACATAAACATACAAATGAAACAACAAAAAATAAATCACAGCAGGTTATATGATGATTGTCAGTACAGTATAGTGCAGATCTTCTTGGAGGAAAGGCTGTTTCTATTTTGTCAAAATAGCAAAGCTAGTACTGCAAAAAAATTGCATGATTTATGCTACTTGAAAAGATATACAAGATTCAGAGAGAGATTATTACAACTATGCCATTCATATTATTTCCCACAAATATAAAAACATCAAAATCAAGTCGAAGGGAATTACATGGCAAAGAGTCTGATGCATGAATATATTTCTGATCCTGCAGGCAGGAGTTTCATTTCATATGACTGTATGAAAATGGATACTGCCATTGTCAGCACTTTTGCCTTAACCAAGTCTATCCCCCTCACCTTCAGAGCTGTTAAATTTGTCCTCTTCAGTAGATGCCTTTGTGAGAGCAATGGAAGCTCCCAGTAACTTCAGTTGCTCCAGTATTTTTTACAATCACATTATATTATTTTTTGGTCCACTCAATGAAGAGGTGCTCACTAATCTGTAGCCAGGGACAAGTACTAATAATCAGACAGGACAGCTGATTTATTAACAAAATTATGTAGTGGTTCTCTGTCCTTAGACTTCTAGATATGCAAAGGAGCAAAGACGCTCTGGTGTAATATAAATGGCAAAAAAAAAATTTTAGCAATAAAATGAAAAATGCTTTTAAAATAAAATCTGCCCAGCTTTCTTTTTTTTCTTTTAAATTTCCCACAAAGTTTGTTAAACATATGGATTGCCCAAAATTCAGATACTTCTGTAAAATGAAATATTCAAAGACCACAGGTGATTTGGCTGGAAGGAGTGGAACTCCTTAGAGACTTTAAGATAAACCTGTCCTGATGCCCTCAAGTCAGCATGCCTACAGTGTTCTGCCTCTGGCATTTCAGGAAATGAAAGATGACAAGTACTAACGGACCTCATTGTCACCCTACTAAGAACAGAAAGCTTCCCAAACAAAGTTTACAAGAAAGCTGTAGGCAAGACTCACTCATCATGCAGATGTGATGGTCCTTTGAAAGTCAACAGGCAGGTTTAACATTTGATCTCTAATATACAGAATACATACAATTAAACTTGCACTGGTTTTAAAACGGGAACATACTTCCTGGCTCAGGAACTGTGAATCTTCTCTGTAATGCACAAGATGTGTTAATTTTAATTAGTTTTCTTCTTAGTTAAAACCCAAATATAGCATTCAGTATAAATTTAAGTACTTTACATAAGAAACTGATTTATATAATATTTGAAACTTTACAAATAGTACTAAAGTAGTCAATAAAAAGATCAGGTTTAAAATATTTACATTTTATACATCATTTCCTCCTACCTACAATTATTAAATAATCTCCTGTGGTTTCCTTAATTTCAGGGAAAAGCTTTTAGTAACTACAAACTAATTTTGAATTACTTTCAAATGGCTTTTTACTTAAACAGAATTTTAGCAAAATCACATTTCCAACGTGAAACATTATGCCCGTGTTTTCAGTAGAAGTCTAGTTTCACCATCTGTATATAGACATATCCATGTTTTAATAGCTGATTTATAATGCAATCCTACTTTATAATAAACAGTGGAGATCTAATAAGAAAATGGCACAGTATGGATGGAAACGTTATATTCCCAACTCTTAATTCCCTTTATGTCATTTGGCTTCTAGAATATCCAGTTTCTTGAAAATTTATATTCTTCCAGTATTTTCAAGAAATCCCAGATTCAATACTTATTTAGATTTTTGTGTCATCATCTTTTGAAAAGTTATTTCCTGCAGGTACTTCACAAAGACTATCACCATCCGTGCTGAAATCATCATCGTCATCATCATCAGAATCAGCCAACACTTTACTTGGCGACTTCTTCAGTCTACTAAAACAAAAATACACATGTCTTTGCTATGAAAACTGCACGCCTACACACACAACACTTGTGTAAAGCTTCAAACATTTGACAGGTAGGATTAACATTTTTAAAAGGTGTCAAAGAAACTTGTGCTCCAACGGGGTTGTTTATGACAGACTGTAACTTACATGGAAGAAACATGCACGAGAATGAAGATCAGTCAATCGTATTTTCAAGCCCCTCTAACTAAAGCCACAGAGAGGGGAAACTGTACACTTTGCACACTAAGATGTTCAGAGATGGTTAAGGAAAATGAACACAGGATAGCTGTACCTCTCAGTTATTAGCAGGAAAGTTTTATTGCTACAAATGATAAAAGTGTCAAGTCCCACCACCTTTTCCCATTTTTTATTCCCTGCCTCCATGACTTTATTCAGCAGGCAGCTCTTGGAAAAAAGGTTTGTGCACCTAGAGCACCCTGGAAATGCAGAAGTTTCCCAGACCCAACTCTTGAACTCTGTCTGCTTATGATAAACTTGAAGTTTGTTAGAGGAAGCCCTCAGTTTATGGACTAAAGGGGCAAGAAATCAATCTTGTGTGTGATGATGTGCTATATAATTGTAAGGCTTGACAAGTTATCCTACCTTAATTCTTTCTTTGCAGCATTAAGCTGTCCTTGCAATTGTTCATTCACATCTATTTGTTCTTCCAGTTCTCTCTGGAGTTTCTTTTTAGCACTTTCCAGTCTGTCTATTTCTTCTTCAGCTTCTTCCACTTGACGTTTCATTGCTTTCAAACGCAAACTCAACTGAAATATTTACATGTCAGCTGATTAGAGGACTATTTTAGTAAAGGAATTTTATTCTTCCAGCATCTATGAAGGGAGAATAAAGACACAGCTTTGCCACTGTAGTGACACTGTAATCCTATGCTTCAGAAATACTTGAAAGTCAGCATTAGACTTTGAGAAAAGTGATGGGATACAATTTTTAAAGAAAAAACAGCACCGAGCAAACATAGCTTTGGTAGACTGAGACAGTATTATGTGACAGCAAGGGCCAATTCTTATAAGGGAAGACTGGAGCTATTAGTGTGTCTAAGTTAAGAAACTTTACCAGATAGATACTATAAAATATGTCTTTAAAACCCAGAAGATTTTAAAATATTGTTCCCTTAACAGATGTCTACAGTTTGAAATACACTGTCTGAAATACACTGTCCTTCTCTAGACAAAATATTACCTATTTGACTCGTGTCCTGAAACAAACCATGTTTTAAGCCAGGAATCAACAAACAGGAATGACAGAGCATATTGACATCAATGTATGCTCTGTTTACAGCCTATATTTAACAACAAATAGCTTCTTTCTCTCAATGAAATTTTATGGTGGCAAAACAAAATATATTATTTGTTTGTGTATGTACTTAAAGGGTCTTATACTGTCTTTACTTATACTGGCTTTATTTCTTAAAATAATTATAGCATTGCTTCTATATGTGCTTCCTTTTAATGATTTTAGAAATTAATAACAATTTAGTACTAGACAAAAGAACATGATGACAATGGGAACTGCAAATCTCACTAAATGGGAGTTCATAAACCACAGATTAATCGTTATCTACCTATATTCTCCTCATATATTTTATATATGATTACTTATGCTAGTAGAATTAATATCAGATATTTGTATATTAGGCTTTCCCTCTACCTGGTCCTTTTGATCAGTCAATGAGAGATGCTCATCATCTACTTGCAACATTAACTCCTTCACTTTTCTCTCAAGTCTGCGGTTACTTAGTTGGAAATTAGCTCTATCCCTAGAAAAAAAAAACCACAAACAACAGACAAAAGACAGGCTTGTAAAAAAAGAAACTGTAGTATTTTCAACCCTGCTGACATAATTCCTTAGATGTTTTCTAAGAATGAATACTAACAGCCCCAGTTTTGATTTACTGATTCCACGCAAAATAGTAAGAAATTTGTTCAAAAGCACAAACTGCTATGGGGAATTTCTTCTGTCAATAGAGTAACATTTAGAAAAAAAAAAATATTTCTCAAAGAGTAAACAATGAAATGAACATGAATATTGAAGTGTTAAACTACAGTTAACATTTCTAAGCCAGTTACTGGTATTAGACATTGATAAAATGATGAGGTATAGAACCATGTTAGCACTGTGCCCAGTTGGAAATTTATAAGGCAACTTCTAGTGTGTTTTTAGTCAAAAAGAAAATTTGTGATACTTGTATGAAACAATGAACATTTTAATTTGGTGCTTGTGAGGAAAAAAAAAAAATCAAGTTAATTGTATTAGACAGTTAATATTAGCAAGAGGCCATATTAACAAACATAAATGTGCATGTTTTGATCTTAACATAATTAGTTTCACCTCTCTTCATTTTCAAGTCGTTCTTCTAGCTCTGTGATCCTTGCTTCCATCTGAGCAACAAGCCCCTCTTTGCTGGACCGGTAAGAACCCTCCAGGTGAAGGATTCGACTCTTCAAGTCTTTGTTCTAGAGTTGAAACACACTTGATTACTACATACATTTCTCCCACTAACAAATATCATCTTAACACAAAATTAATTTTTCCAAACATAAGGAAATAAGTATATTCTTAATCTATTAAAGACGGAAAGACAGTCAGTGAGATATTACTCTTCATTACAAGTACATTTTCTATTACTGTGCTTTATTAAAAAAATAATTTAGCATGAAGCTTGAGTTAAAGTTTTCAGCTTAAACAGACCCTTGAACTTCAGATGGTTGCTAAGCCACTTCCAACAGCAGTTTTGAATATGCCAACATTTTTCAAATAGCATTGGATCTGTCTTACTCTCCACAGAATCTCTGTCAAATTCTGTACTCTTCCCCCATAACTCAGTCGTCTATGGCTAAAACAAATAGGCAAAGAAATTACTTGCATCCAGTATCACTTTAGTCTATCAAAGCTGTTACTGTGGATCCCCTCCCCTTTCTTAACTATTCAGTGCTACTCCTACTACATAAATAGTTTGAAAAGCTTTGCAAGCTGCATGATTTGTAAGAGCAGACTTTTGCTCAGATTTACACTTTAATTTTTATGAGGCTAGATAATTTAGGTTTTCAATGGGGACCTAATGATACAGCTGCCAGAAAAAGGAAATAACATAAAAAAGGAACAGTTTCATGAGAACAGAGAATAAAGAGAATTACAGAATGTCAAACTGTGATCTAGGACCTCAAACACCAAAAAAGTTATCCTAGCCAAGTCAGAACTAAAGGATAAGGGTGTACATGGGATATACCAGTAGGTGGCATTCTTTTTCTCTAACAATTAAGATGGGAATAATTTAACATAATTTAAGGTACCAAATGAGGTGTCTGGTGTAAACACGTTCTCTAAATTCCCATAAGGATCTGTTTTATGTTGCTTGTGAGGTCAATAAAACTATCAATAAAACTATGTCTTCCTAACATACCTTTCCTGTGGATCTCAGCTAGGGGCTAGGATAGTAACCTTGCTTTCAAAGACCACTGAGCTGCAGAATAAAACGTTGCAAAAACTAAGAAATATTTTTAATGTACTTTCCATCACAGATATTGAAACTTATGAATCATATGTAATGGTTTTAAGCTAGGAAAGGATAGATTTAGATTGGATATTAGAAAAAAGTTCTTTAACATGAGGGTGATAGATGAGTGGAATGGGCTGACCAGAGAGGTGGTGGAGGCCCCATCCCTGGAGTCATTCAAGGTCAGGCTTGCTGGGGCTCTGAGCGGCCTGACCTAGGTAGAGATGTCCCTGCTTGTGTAGGGAGGTTGGACCAGATGACCTCTAGAGGTCCCTTCCAGCCTGAAACATTCTATGTGTCTATATTTCCTCTTAGACAACAGAGTAGCAATTTTCTACCAAATCTGTATCTTTGCTTTCAGAGATGTCATTTTTTCACTTGTTTGCTCCTACAGAAGAAAACACTCCACTAAAATCATAATTGCTTGAAATTATGATCTACCTTCAACAGTGTTCCTGAAATACTGTTAAGTCTTTGAAGAACAGCTCCTCCAAAAGTGGTCAAAGGATTTACAACTAAATGGATAACAGTGTCTTTGATATTCTATAGCCTTTGCTGTACATGTGCTTTTTCAATGTTTCTATATTGATCTCTCAGTTTTATTCTAAAACAAGTGTACCACACCAACTGTCACATTTCTTATTTTTAATGTCTTTGATCCGCAAATACATAGACAGAATTTGTGTGGTAGAAAGATACTTGCATTCCCTACAACAAAAATGTCTTATCATGGATAAAGATGTATACGTAGTATGAGTGTTTAGTATATGAAATACATAAACTGTGACAAACCTCAAGCTAAAAAGAGGGTACAGAAAGAAAACCAAATACTAAGAGACGACATAATTCAAGATTATAATATTTTATTTTGAGTATCAATATTAAAATACTCAGGTTTTTTAGCCTATTCTTGCTAACACCTACTTCCAAGAGCACACTATGGTGGGGTAGTACCAGCCACCAGATACTGTATTTTTTAAATGCCTATTTGACTTTGCTAAGGAAGGCAGATACTCAGCCTGTTATCTTGCTAGTGTGATGATATGGCAGCCATAATTACCTGTCTTTCCAATGAAATTTTGTCACACTCCAAATCTTGCTTCATAGCTCTTTCCTGAAGTAGCTCTGTCCTCATTTGTTCAATCTATTATAGAAAGAAAAGTCAGAAATTTTAATAAAATATTTATATTTGTCTATACACTTTGTATATGTATACACATATACAGAATGTATATCTATCTACACAATGAGAAAAAATTTGCTTTCTCTGAACTCAAGACATATGCATGATTTCAGATTAATTTTACAATGACAATCTTGAACAAAATTTTCCACTTCAAGAAGCCCCTGTTATTCCCAGTGCTTATTCTAGGCATTTTCCAGCCACACTGGGTCAACACATTGTTCATGTTCAGTATATACATTCTGTAGCAGGGAACTGAACTCTAAAATGTTGCATGAGAGTTGTATCATGTGGCAGGGAACATCACATCAGTCTTCAAACACTTTCTACAGTTGTTTTCTTTTTACTTCAGCCTGAAGCTCTGCAATAGCACCTTATCTTTAAGCTGTTGACTAGCTTACTTAAAGCATCACTTTATTAAATGCAAACTAGTAACTGCAGAGAAGTGCCCAGAACTCAGGGAGACGCTCCACAGGCAATTACAGTTTTCTATGTTTGTGAGAATATAAAAGCTCCTTTTCAACACACTCTTATGCATGCTGGATATGAACATTGCTCCACTCCTGCAGTCAGTTTTATGTCTGTCATACCAGGAGAGCATCAGCTTCTGTGTTTGGGCAGGGGATGGTTTTTGTTTTGTTAAAATACAACTTTGGTACAGTTTCTGTAAATATTTCTGTTAGATATTCAATAACCAAGGAAAATACATTCTCCATATGGAAGATGTTAAAAAACTCTCTGATCAATACAGAATCAAGGTAAGAATACAGGATTTGTTTGTTTTATCTCACTATTGGACTTGACTGGAAAAAAAACCCAACAAACTTCTGAGGATCTGAGAAACTTTAAACTGCCTAACAGCTGCTACTGAAACTCTGTAGTGCCCAAATACTTTTCTTGCCTCTCAAGTCTTCACAAATGCCTTTGCAGGCAGAGCTGATGTTACCACAGCATTTGTGCTATCCCCTGTACAGTGTTTACTGTGATAAATATCACCCTGAGAATACAGCAAACATCTACACCAATTACTGTACCTGCAAATGGACTGGCAGAGGTTTCAGTGGCCACAGCATTCTTCCCTGCTTAGCTACACTTACATATGAATGTGCATCAACATCCCATCACAGCTAAGCAGCTCTAAGTTATAGATTTATTTCAGTACAGATCTTTCAAAAGCCATTGAAAATTCTTGCATTAAAAAATCCCAAAGCAATACTAAGAATGTGAAGGTTAAACAAGTACAGCACATTAAATTTTACCTTAGGGCCTTGATTTTTAACCATGTTATAATATTAAAAGATATATTTTTAGCTAATCACTTGTTTCAAAGAAGTCACACTGTTTCTGTAGCTTTTAAATGAATGTATGAATACAAACAATGGTAACAAAGCATGCAGTTGCATACGTTATGTCCCAGTATGGTTTCAGAACATTAGAAGGCATTCCTGAAAACTAAGGTCATAACAGTTACTGGACTACAATTGTGAGCACGTGGCTGTGTTCTCAACAGCTGGGTAATTTCCTACAAGCCCTCATTGTCACTTAGAAGTCTAATAATAATGACAACATTTTCTCCATTATATAGTAAAATAATGTTTTCTATTAAAGCAATTTTATATATAAAATGTATCATTTGTATGTAAAAGAACAGCATTTTTTCATGAAATATATGGGGGAAAAAAGCTATAATTGAGGGATTACATAGAATTTATTCCACAGTAATTACTTCAGCCGTGAAGACAGACACAGCAAAAATAAAGCTAAATTTGCAGTAAAATGAATGACTAATTAAAAATGCAACTGTTAACCGAAGAAAGGGGGTTTGTTTTATGTAGGAACTTGCTTAATGGACCACTCTGAAGTTCTACTGTGCTCTTACTGTGCTCAAAGGCTGTGACAAATTTGTGCAACCTTCCCCAGATCTCAAATTAAGGAATTACTTAGAGGACAATTATAATATTTCCAAGATGACTGCTACTGTTGTTGGACACTTCATGGTAAAAGCAACCTCATAGAAAAATAGTAAGAGAGTGAAAAAGTACTGTATCTCATTAGGATCAGAAAGCTACGTGCAAATCTATACAAGATGTTGTAAAAAGAGAAGGGCAGCAGGGCACAATTCTTCCTGGGGGAGGTGGAAACTGTTTTCACTTATCTCATTGCACTTCTCATTAGTAAACACGTAATTAACGTGCACAAAGGAAAAAAAAAACAGTTGTCTGCCAAAATGTGCTCAAACTTTTCACTCGCTTCGCAGCAGTTAGGACAGGCTCTGGGTATGCACCATGTGGAGTCTTGTGCTTCACATTTTACCTTTCCTGTATCTAATATAGTCTAATTATGTTAAACTATTTTCTGCAGCTTAAGGCAACAGTTATCACAGCTGGATTTGAAGACTGCTAACAACAAAGAATTGAGAAAAGCAATAGTATCAGATTTTACAAAGCTTTATTAGGTAACAGTGTTTTGGGCCAGCTCTAGGACTAGAAGCATCTGATAAGTTCATTATTAGTGAAGGCAATTTGATTTCTAATATTCTTTTAGATGCTAGCTATCACCATTGTTTGCTACCTCACACTAGGTACACAGCCTATGTTTCTTGTTAGTACCCTAGTAGGGAAAAGCAAATATATACACACACACCCCTACATACACAATTCTCAAGTACGTGACCAAAAAACCAATGTTAACAAACGAACAAGCTAAAGCCAAACAAACCCCTTTGATCCTTCAGAACTGAAAAGCAACCTTCATATTCACATTTTCATTTGTTTGCTTCTCACACCAGGTGCCAGCTAAAGAGCAGATATAGAGCTATACCAAAAGGAAGTGAATGATCCTTCTGTATTTATTCTAAAACTGTGATAGAAACTAACTAGTCCATTTTTCACACTCACTGGAAACAACTCTGATATGAATAGACTCTCGTTTGCATTTTCACAGAATTTAAGAACTGATGAGGGTATCTTAAGTATTTTTCAATTGTTTGCAAAAACAAAATGTCAAGAGGGACTTCATTTCACTTGTTTGGAGGAAAAGAAACATCAAGGACTAAAGTGTGCCCTGTCCCTACACACTTCAGACCCCAAGGGCAGCTGAGCACTCTAGCTTTCTGTGTTTGTTTTGTGGGACCATTTTGCTCTTTCCAGAGTTGCTAATATTTTCGTTTAAAAACTAATAAGATATGATCCACCATTCCCCCAAATTTTCTTACTGTTTCCATTTTGTTGTGGTACTTCTCAAGAATGAGGCAGGAAGATGAGAACAGTGTCTCGTGCAGCCATTCCCAGATTCAGAAGGGTGTTTAAATTAAAAAAGGATAACATCTCATGGTAAATGAAATGTGAACAATCAGCCTTGCCAATGTTTATTCAAATATTTAGCTTTATATAAAATAGAACCAGTTGTTTCAATTTGTTTTTACTAGAAAGTTGAGTATTATAGTTCATTATCAGTATATTGAAAAAAACAGATTTTTAATTTTAAAAAATATTTAAGGAAATACAGATATTACCAAAACAAATCCATTATAATATCTCATGTCATTATAAATGCTTAGCAGACCCTGAAATACTCTTTTGCAATTTGACTACTTAGTCATTCTGGCATAAAATCAAAACAAAGCAACCTTTGTAACTCATGTGTGAAATGAGAAACTGCAGACCTCAAAATAAACACGTCTTTTACCCATTATGTAACATTCTGGTCACCCATCTGTATTTTAGGTTTCCATTCAGTGAAGAAATTAACTTACTACAGCACCCACTAGTGCAGTTATGACTAAGATCCTTTTATCCCAGGCCTACAACACAGACATATACTCTAATATTAAAGGCTTCCTAGTTTAACAATAGCATGACCCCACATTTTTATGGGTCCTTTACATTCTGTGTCACCCAGGGACTCAGAGTCTGTTCAGTATCCAGAGAATAATAGCAAAATGACTATACTGCAATCAAACAGAATCTCAGTAACCTGAGCACAATAAAGCAGTAATGATGCCCTGGTGTTTCAAGGATGCATGAAAGAAAGCTGAGTTCTAACTCCCTTTAAAACTTTCCAGCTGTCTCAGGGGAATGTACAATTTCTTTGAAAAGACATAGAAACTAAGATTT
>VYZX01027955.1:129573-221716 GCA_013401335.1 Brachypteracias leptosomus | reverse complement strand
AGGGGACTCAGAAGAGAAGGTAATGAATGAGCAGTATTATTTCCCTCCTGTAAAGTGACATGTGTGATAGATCTTGTTCTCAGACCCACAAGAGCGTGCTGTACTTCCTCTTTGTCTCTCCACTGGGCTTGGGCATGATCCACCTTTGACACTCAAGGCTCGAAGGTATTGTTGTTGCCTCAGTCTTGGCCACGGGAAATGGGAAGTATTCAGAGGCAATACTTCTGCCTTCCTAGTCTAGACGAGGAAGCAGAGCTACCCCTGCCTGGGTTGTGTGTGCTCTCCCTTTTGGAAGGATGTTGCAGCAGCAGTTTCCTACAGCACAGTGTCTCTCAAAACCACTCCTGGTGTACTGTGCTTCCATGTTGCACCCATTTTATCTATAATTTCGTCTGCCCAGCAGCAAGACTTGCCTTGTTGAAATACACTTACATTAGTAGTTAAGAAATTATGACTGTAAAATGGGCAGTGAAATAATTTATGCTGTAGAGAAGTATTTATAGCTAAGGCAAAATATCTCTTTAACACTTTGGAACAAAAGTTTTACACACACATGTGCATATATATAGAAATATATATATTTGGTGTGTTGATTCAATTTAAGAAATCAATCTTTTCAGAAATCAGCACCATCAGCAGGCATTCCTGTTATTTGATATACTAATTAGAGGAAACAGCTGGTATCTTAGTGGTGTAGAATGAGTTCAGAAATGTTATTTTGTGGTTTTGTTGGTTTTTTCCCCTTTGGAGGAAAAAGAATGGAGGGATAGGAAAAAGAGGGGGCTGGAGAGAATTAGCCAAAATCAGGAAGCAGGAACAGCATGTAGAAAAAAGTGGCATCTCCTTTTTTTGCATTTTAACTTATGAAAGATAATGATGACATTTTCAGAACACACAACTGACTGTTGTAACCATTTTTTTCGATACTTTGTTTTATTCTTACATTGGTTTCAGTTTGTCTATCTTCTTCCTCAATCCACTTTATTTTCTTCTGTTTATATCTTAACCTCTTTCCCACCTCTATGTATTTGTCTTGATTTTTATTTTTTATGCTGTTTCCCAAGAATGCGAAATCCTTGCCACCCCTGCATTTGGGCTTCATTGCCTTATTAGCAAATCTAATTTGCTAATAAATCCTCTGGCTGCAATCACAGCCAGTGGGAAATCTGCTGTAATCTTCCTCCACCTGGCATTGGCAGCAGCAAAAGCTACAGACACCCTCCAATGCATTTAAATAAGATACTGTCTCTTCTGAAATTGTAATGGTGTACAGGGAAGTTACAAGTGAACTATTCTCAAACCAGAAAAGAGAGACCTGTGGTACATGCCACTACCACTCCTGCAAGTACATCAGGAGAGGGAGATAAAGTATGCACAGGGAGGCATAACTATTGGAATGTGCCTGGGCTTTCTCTTCTCACTGCTGCACAACAGCCTGAACAGTGACTTCAGGCTGCAGTGTTACGTATCTTGCTGCACACAGCTTAACTTGTCCTCCTCATCCCTCTTTCGAAAACCCATAGAATGGGATGGAGGTTCACGCTTTACTCCCAGAGTGGCAAGTATTTGTTTTCTTATCTTTCCTCTTCTCTTCTCCTTCAGCCTGAAAGGCTGATGAATCTAATAATTATGAGAAAAAAAATATTCTGTCTTACGGTGGTAGTCACAAGGGAACCTCTCTAAACTCTTTGAGAGTTAGGCCAGGGTCTGAAAACTTCTGGCCTAAAAAAAAATCGCTTAGCTAAGCACAAACCCAGGTTACTTCTGAAAAAGGTTCAGAAATTATTGCAAGGAAGAAAAAGCAACACCTTGCTCTACAGAAGGCAGAAATCCCAGATTCTCAGAACTCCCCACCTGGTAAAAAGCTTAAAGTGAAAATAGTCCCCTCTACAGACAGGACAAGACTAAATTCAGCATTAGCACAAGTGGTTGCATTACACACGCCTGCTGATGCTGGTTACTAACTTGGCACCAGTTTCTCTAATCAGATCTTATTTCAAAATAATTGCACATGATTTGTTGGCCATTGTTACTGTTACTGAAAATGGGCAAAGGCAAAAATTGCTTATTCTGACATTAAAGAAGCTTGAAATAGAAGTTGTCTAGATCAGCTACTAGAGAGAGCAACTTTTCTGAAATTGGGTAGAAGCTTCATGTCCCAGAATATCGTTCACCCCCCACCTTATTCTTGCAACGGATTACATGTCTTGGGTGCGTCTGTGATTTTAGCTCTGATGCTACATTGAGCAACAGATTCTCAAGGACATAGGAGTCAATCTGTAGACAAAAGATAACTGCACATACTATTGTGCTGTCTGTCCAGCTGTAACTGTCTCAGAATCTGAGTACAGCTATCAGTACATCACTACATTCTTCAGCTTCATTGAACAAGGATTTTTTTTTAATCTAGTCAAAGACTGGTTTTGTTTGGTTTTTTTTTTCCTTGGGATACATGAAAGATCCTATTTTTCTTGTCAGTTAGCACTGTTAATTCAAATAAGTATTCATCACCTAATATTTCATTCAGTATACTCTAGAAGTCCAAAGTCACTATATGCTTTTCTTAAACCTTGCTCATCCCAAAGCTCACCACAAGCTAATGGATGCGAGCTTTGCAAACTCAAACTGATGATGGATATTTATACAAGCTGCACCCCATAAAAATTTGCCCAAAGAAAATCAGAATGTACCTGTTGCTGTGAGTCTCCCTGTGGCTAAAGGTTCAGTTACTCTTCAGCGAAGAACAAGGGTTTTTCATGTAATGTGAAACCCCTTCCCCACCACTTTTTTGTCTTGCCCTGGTTTTGGAAGCACTACAGAGAAGATAGTATTTTCTGGAAAAAAAGACCATGGAATTCACTTATTTGCTGCTCCCTCCCTGCTTCTTTAAAGTAAATTCCATGGCAAATTAGAAATTCCATGTGGATTCCAGTATTTTTGAAAGTCCAGATGAAACCTGGTGGCATGCTAAACTTTGAAAGAGCTTAAGTCAGAAACAAACAAGATTTGAAAAACATAAGCCAGCACACCTGTGAATTTGTTAGACCACCATGATCTGTCTGCTCTTGTCCTCATCTTGAATTGAGCTTTACAAAGCCTAATTTACGTGAACTGCATGGAAGCCAAGATGTAAAGGGTTTTCTTCAAGAGTACTAAATAAAAGAAAAATACTATTCAAGCAATGTTAAAGGCATAAAATTAAATATCACAAAAGCTTGAAACTTAGTTTGCCATGTTTTTTATAGAAGAGTAGTGCAGGATTTGGGACGATACTTTCCTCACATTTTTTAAAAGTAAGGCACGTGGAAAGAAACCAGACTGAAATACTTTGTTATGCTATACATAGTTAGTGTTATTTCACATTTCTCTTTCCTGCCTTTGTATTGATGGTAAGGTAATAATTTTAATCAGAATTCCAAATGTTTATTAACACTGTGTCCATATGTACTGACATCAAGCTGTAAATGGGTAGATGTCATTGGGTTTGTTAGTGATGACCCTGTTCATCTAAAACGTCATTTGGATGTAATATAAATAAAATGAGGAAAGCTGCATCAGACATACACAGAGAGCAAGTGTTAGTTCTTGGCAAAGAAAAGAGGAACACTTCTCTTGAGGAGAGAAATTTGTCCCCTAATCTTTGAAAGGCTAATGTAGGTCAATTAAAACTTTTATTACTATTGCAACAGGACTTACACTGACATTTTAATAGCTCCAGAATCATGAAGCAATGAATAATTAGTGGTGAGAGGAAGGAATACAAAGTTGTCTTAAATTCTGACATTGACATGTAGTGAAACCAAATTGACATTTTCCATAGATTTTTTTTTCTTATGATAGTCATAACGTAAAAGTTCTATGCAAAATGTTTCCATTATAATGTGCCAAGTAATAAACCCAGCAGTCACAAAGCTTATCCTGGAAATTTTGTTAGATCTATTATGGACAAAAATAGAAGTATTTATAAATAACAAAGTTCAGTTCTGTTCATCACTTGAAAACCCTGCCTAATTTTTTGAGTAGTTTGCAATATGAACTCTTTTTAATAACAAAGAAAACAAATGTAAATAAAAGTATTATTATTTCAAGAGTTTTCTAACACAGTTTCACTGTAAGTTCTTGAGCTACTGAGTGGGATAAATCAAAACTAATAAATCTGAAGATCTAACTGAGGATATTTAGACTGTAATTTACTGTTAGAATTAAAGCTTGATTTTATTACGAATGCTGTGCATGTTGTATGTGATATTTCCAACCAGTTAGCAGGTTGAGGCAAGCATTGCTAATACTGCTGACAAGTTATGCTATTAAAGATGGGCTGTGCTTCCTATTGCATGCATTACACTGACACTATACTTTCTTTCCTTTCCTTTTCTCCTGTGCCATGCTTGCTGTGTAGCAAATGGAGTCTCTTGCAGTAAGTTGAAGTTCTTTCATATTCTTTGTCCATCTGTAGATGGACTAATAAACCCCAATTTTACTGTTTTACTTCTAAGCATGTTTTCCTTTTTCGTTATAATTTTCCTGTAGAATATGTGGTTCTACATGCAATGACTAAAATAATTTACTAAGGTGTGTTTTGTGAGATCTAAAAGTACTGTGTCAAAATTCTGACACCCTCATGTGCTGTTTTAATTGGTCAATTATGTAATTTTTAAAAAATCAAGCCTTTGAATGGATATAATATGCCAGAGTGGAAGATAGAATTTTTTATTTTAAAATTCATAATTTTCAATTTGTCCTAATGAAAAACCCGAATTTATAGTTGACAGTTATGTTTCAAATTGATTTTGTTTATATGTTGTTCAATAGTTTCACCACCGCTGGTTTCTAATAGTTATTGGGGAAGAACAAAAATTGAGTTGCTTGACGTAGCAACTAAATACTGTGTGAGTCAAACTTACGTCTTCATTTGACATGAGTTTGTCTTCATTCAGTTTAGCAGCCAGAAGGGTGAAACTGAATTATTGCTCTCCAAGGAGTAAAAAGGATAATGTGTTATCTCAAGCTACCTTGAGATTTTTATTTTTCTTATTTATGTTATGCCAAGTCCTGGTTTTCTATTAATTTCTAACTCCCTGACAGCTTCAAGTACGTGTGTGTTTAACTGCTACACAGTGTTGCCAGTTCTCCAAAATTTGAATAGAGTGAATTTGATCCCTACGGCAGAGCCTCAGGCTGTGTCCCTGCTGGTGAACTGAGCAGGACCAGGGAGTTGGTCCAAGTGTGTCCCCCCAAATCTGGCATTAGGGGTGAACAGTTAACACCTTCCCTGGCTGGGGCACCAGCCAGCCCCTGACATGCCCAAGCATGGTTCGAGAGAAGACAGAAGCCAAAGCCATTTCCAGGAGGTTATGTCTAAACAGTCACTATCTGGGGAGGAGAACAGTTAGCCACACAGATGCAAGCTTGGCAGTACTCCATGGCCTCAGTTACAGAGAATGGCCTCTGGACAGGTTTATTTAACAGGTAGTGTCCCTCATGCGCTACCTCTTCACTCTCTTGGCCACTCATAGGTTTTGTCCTGCCCACAAGTAACTTCTGTCCTAGCAGGTTGCGCATCCACTCCCTCTCTCTTTTCCCCACCACAGATCTGCTGGGCCTTTCTTCAGCTCCTGTCTTTGCTGTCATATCAGGTCTGGTGGGATTTCTCTTTTCCATTTAGGGCAGGAACACTCTGACCCTGCTCACCAGTAACAAACATTAAACATACTAATTCAGATACCAGAAACAGTTTATCCGTAACAGCACAGAGTTCAGACCAGGAAGATTTATGGTGCTGAACTCTGCTGCTGTGGCAGCCCAATGCCGAGGTGTGGGCAGCCGTGTCTGCCTGGCCTTCAGCAGGACAAACCCTGCCAGGTTGACGAGGGTGGTGAGACACTGGAACAGGTTGCCCAGAGAGGTGGTAGAAGCCCCATCCCTGGAAATTTTTAAGGCCAGGCTGGATGGGGTTCTGAGTAACCTGATCTAGTGGGAGGTGTCCCTGCCCATGGCAGGGGGGTTGGAACTAGATGATCTTTAAGGTCCCTTCCAACCATGACAATTCTATGATTCTATGACACCTACTGGCTTGGTGCTCTCCTCCTGCTCTCACTTTCCTCCATAAAACCTCCTTCAGAAGGAGACTAGCTTTACCTGATTTTGGCAGTACCCTTGGCTGACTGTTCATAGATGGGCAGTTGGTGTCCACCCCTTCCTGACGAAGAAATCAGAAATTTGCCAAAGACCTCTTTTGACCTCAGCCTTGTCTGTCTGGTACAGAAATTTTGGGAACTGGAACACTAAGGATATGGTTCTAATCTTGGCTTATTAATAAAAACCCTGGCACTTAAATATTGAACCATATGTAAATAAATACTTCAGTCAAATTAACATTTAAAATGTTTTTAAAGTATTTTTAATTAGTATTTGTGCTGGCATTTGCACAAGACCCCAATTCAGCAAATAGCAGAAGTATATGCTGGTAGCTAAACGTGTATGAAGTGTTCTAAGGAAGCAAAGATGTTAATAGCTTCTCCTTCTTTTCTGCCATGTTTGACATGAAATTCTGCTCCAGTTCCTCCAAGCAAATGGAAAGATCACTGAGCCCACCCTTGGTCACTGTGTCTGTAAGAGAAGACAAATCAAATACGGTTTGAAGTCTGTAAGGTTTTCATGCCAAAGGTCAGGAGGCCTCCTGACTCGTATTTACAGAATTTTCACTTCTTCCTGAATTTACTAGAGATTAAATATTCCTCCCTTCTTCACCATGATCCAGCTGTGGAACTCTGCGATTCCCCCTCCTGATAGACACACAGATACCAGGGCCATAAGCATATTAACTTGACTTTCTGAAAGACACACTCATTGCATTTACTTGAGTGTGTCTGACACGTTTTGTGTGGTGCTGTGCGTTACACTGAAAGAAACAAGTTAATATTCATAAAACAGTATCTACTTAACGTGGAAGAATAAACTGTAGAAGCCAGGTGTCCTCTTACACATTAAAACTTCATCCATCTGTCATATAGTTTCTAAAAGATGGTAGGAAATCCATGAGCTGAAGTTTAAGTTGCAGAGCTTCCTCACCCCTCATAGAAGTAGGCAGGAGCTTTAACCCTCTTGGACAACTACTTTATTGCTTCTCTCTTGGATTTCCATCCTTTCAGAAAAGGTCTCTGACCATTCTGAAGTTTTCAAGAGTTTTATGTTCTATGCAGAAAAGTCATTTCCTCCATATTCTGCCTCTGCTTTCCAGCTGCAAACTGGGGACAGTGAAGCTAACCTATGTAAACTGCTTTGGGGTTGATGCTGACGTGTGCTGCGTGAGAGCTACCCGTCATTGTTTTGATTTTCAGTGTTGTATATGACTTAGCTGCAGAAGAAAGAATGTTACTTGTTTTCTGAAATAGTATATGATTGTACCTGAGTAAAATAATGTGTTTTTTGAGAACTGAACTATCTCAATGTGTTTTATTAGTTATAGAAAATTATCCCAGCTCATCTTTATTCATTATTTCTTCTTCTACAAATCTTTCCTTAGCAATTGGAACTGTGTCAGAGATTATATAAACTGCACTTCCAGCTGCTGTTGCTTTTTCAGTCCTACTGTAAACTTATTGGACAGGTGCATGAAGTCAGTTCCATGCCTGAGGTACGTAACAAACTGCAAAGTCTTATACTGAAAATACCAATTTACTTTCATGTTCTTATTTTTCTTTCTATGGACGTACACCAAAGATTACACTGTTTCACCCTGAATATAAGTCTGTAGATGAAACTGTTCAATAAATCAGCATCTGCATTACAACAGAGTTGAGATGCTGTATTTTTTGTAACTGACTGTACTTTCAGAGACTGTGATTTTTCATAACATCTGCAAAAAAGTCGTTTCAGTCATTGGTAAAAAACTAGAATGATACATGGAATCTTCATTCACACACTTGATATGTAGGAAGGGCTCACACTGTGTGAACATCTCCAAGTGATTTATTTTTCTTTTAATTGAGGCCTTAATTTTTAGTGAATATGAGCCTTCTTCACACATACAGAAAATATCCTTTTCCTAGATCATGACTGATTTGATCTAAACTTTGGGGAGACAGAACAGTTAGCATGACAGTAACAAAATGATTTGGTAAATAAATCTTAATATGGAAGCAAAATTAAGGTTTTTGCTGTAATAACGTATTGTAATTTCCAGCCATATAAACTTTCTCTATTGCATGTACAACTAGAAACGCCATCAGCAGTTTTTGACAAACAGCTATTAAGTGGCTTGGTAACCTCTCATACTTGAGCAAGCAAAGGTGTGTAGTGTAGAACTACTTTGTATTTTGACTGAAAGTTTACTGCCTGATCTTGTTCTCTGGATACACAAATCAAAATCAGTTTAATGTTTCCAAAGAGTATTAAATCTATTTTAAAAATATAATTAGCTAAATAACTTAAATGTCTTAGGTCTTTTTAATTCTGTGATTTTTGCAAGCTTTCATCTTTAAATATTTTTGCACAGCACACAATCACTTTTGACCCAAATAGGTTTCTATTTTTAGATAAATCTACATGCCCTACTTTAAAAAACACTTCACAAGAACAATACTGTTAGTCAAGTTGATTTTCAGCAATTGCATAAAATATGTAATACTCTGAAATAATGGAGGTGATCACTCTAAGCTGAACAATTGTCATTTAAGGAAAGAGAGTAAAATAACTTGCCATTCCATATATATTTCTCTCCTGGTAGGGTACGTATATTTTAAACTACTGAGGGGTAGAAGTTACTGTACTTTGCTTGTAGCTGTAAAACACAATTTAAAGCACTAAAACTTATTTTATTACCAATTCTAGTAGTTTACAGATTCTCTATAATGGAAATGGTTTATCAGACATGCTATACCAGTAAAAGGAACTTGAATACTTACTGTATCTCAAGGAACTTGTTCTGAAGGCTGGCTCATAATGTGACTGGACTGTTCACTTCTAGGAGAAGACAGGACAGTAGGCATCTAGTCTTAGGCCAGTCTGAATTGTAGAAATATTTTATGTTTCTTATAAGAGGATTGATTTCTGTAACTGTATTTCACAGTTATTATGCAGCCTGTGAAACTGGAGAACAATAATATGAGGAATAGCTATTTCACCATGAAATTCATATATTTTGCCATAAGCTATTATTTGAAGGAAGTTCTGTTGTTAGTTCCTGTGAGTGGTTATTTTTAGCATGTATGAGCATGAAAGGTAGATCTTTAGAAATTAATTATGAGTCTTGTGCCATATTAACTTTTCAGCCTGACAAAGTGTTACACAATTCCTGTCCATCTGTTAATCATACCAGATGCTGCATATGTTTTGTAAATAAATAACAACATCATTGCTAAGAGAAGGATATGTTTTCTTAAACTTTTCCAGTATGATATAAGAAAAAAGAAACAGGAGTGAAAAGATTGTTCAGATGTGCTCTTGAATTTTAGCAGGCCAAAAATACAGCATAGGGTTAACCACAAAGCTTAATAGTAGTTTGTGCTTTCTCTGTATTATACAGAGCAAAGATGAAGGAATGTCCTTGTGTTAAAATGGGGTCTTTTCCATAACGGGTACATCCAATGTAGTAGTAAGGACAGATTTGAAACACCTACTCTCTTTGGTGCCTATGGAGAATGAAAATACCCATCTCTCATCTTTTTCCTTGGAACAGCTGTTAAACATGTCAAGAGAACTGAGTGAGTTGAAGAAAAACCTTAAGGATGCTACCACTGCCATTGCAGCTGAGCCCCCGACAACGGACTCTGAGCCCACGTTCAATTCCACGGAAGCCGCCATCCAGTCCATGCTGGAGTGCTTGAAAAACAATGAGCTCGTGAAAGCCATCCGGCAAATAAGAGAGTGCAGGCAAGTTTTGCTACATGGCTCATATTAGACTTTCATGTTATTAGAAAAGTATGTGTTTAGTATCTTCCTAACTTTATACTACATGTAACATGCTGAGTCAGCACAATTAATTTAATATGTTCCAAAGAGGTATGTGTAGGACATTGATATTATTAACTTTTTCAGGGGTGTGCCATGAGTAACAATATCAAATCAGTGATACAAATATGGATGCTTGCAACAATTAAAATGTTTCTTTACATCGCATAGATCAAAAAACTTCTATAAGGCTCAAAAGAATTTTTTTATAGAGCTGGTTCCTTACAGGTCTATGTCACTGGCATCAGCTAACATTCAGCCCAGTTTCACTTATTTAAATGTTTTCTTAAGCTTTTGGGGTTTTTTTCGATAATAGGAATTGCGCTTTTATGTGATTTCAGTGCCTGATACCAGACTCAGAGTAACAAATGAATAGCGTAAAACAGTGAGTTGCTTTGGGCTTATAAGCATATGTGAGTCAGTTCTTCTAGAGATCTCTATCACCTAGTCTCTGTCTGTGCTAAGAAACCCATAATGATACGCACATTCTTTTCCTGTTTGATTGCAGGATTTTGTGGCCCAATGATATCTTTGGAAGTAGCTCTGACGATGAAGTCCAGACACTACTGAACATTTACTTCCGGCACCAAACCTTGGGTCAGACGGGCACCTATGCACTGGTGGGCTCCAACCAGAGCCTGACTGAAATCTGTACCAAATTAATGGAACTGAACATAGAGATCCGCGACATGATTCGCAGAGCTCAGAGTTACCGGGTCATCAATACTTTTGTTCCAGATGCCAGCACATCCGGCACAAGTCTCTGACAGGACTCAGGTGTTCTCTTTCAAGCTGGGAGTGCTGCCCTGCTGGAGTGAGGTGGCTCAATGTCTTCTCGGCCTTACAAAGGTTTGGTCAAACTGTACTCACTCTCGTTACATTTAGGATTTCTTCTAAAAAGATATGGGCTGACCTTCAAATGTGTAGCAATACTGTAAGGACAAAGGTAGGGTAGAGCATCCGGGACAACATCCTTTGTTCTCTGTTGCACAAAACCAGTTAGCATTTCACTGAGCAACTGCAACTCACTACTGAAGAAGTGACTTCCATTGCATACCAAAGCCTACTACACTGAACAATACTTCCTTTATAGCAAATTAATTTTAGGTTGGCAAAAGTGCAATGTTTCCTTCACAAAATAATATTTTTTTGTTAAAAAAAAAACAACTTGTACATTTTTTTCCTTTTTTCTCGTTTGGTTGAGTGAAAGATGGGCAGAATGAAGCTGGCCACAGAATCTCGCAAACTTGTTGGTCGAAAGCTGAGAGCCTGTGTATATGAAACAAATTGTAAATGGACTACAGTTTAATGTACACTGTAATTTGAATATGATTACTGTATCTTAAAACAACGAGCTGCTATGAAGTACATTTCCTAATGTTACTGGGCTACTGTCTCTGAAGGTACTGGATCATATTACAGAGGTCTGTTCTTAGGCCACCCAAGCATTGTGAATGGTCTTGGTAGATTTTCTTTTTTTTTTTTTTTTAAAGGACCTTGGCTGCTTTTTACTAGAGGGTTGCTTTTATGAATATATTTATACTATTAAAGGATGGTCAATCTAATTTAACTTGCCATTTTGTAGGAGGAAGTCCCAACACAGAGTCAAATCTTTTGAACTGTTATGCATGCATATTTTTATTTAATATAAATTTTGAGTATAAAAAGTAAAAATATTAACGTGAAATGCAAGTTCTCATGTTAAGTTTCTTTAAAGAGATGTCTTATTTTATTTGTAATGTATATATAAAAGTCATACCTGTACGGTTTTTTTCTTACATTTAACTGCTGTCCAGTGTTAAATGTATGCATGTAAATCTGTTGCACATCTGAGACACTTTTATTCTGACAACTATGTAACTTATTCACTCTGTAAATACACTTACAGTTTTTGTGAAGTAACTTCAGTTGATATTTGGATCAGTACATCCATTTAACTCAAATATAAAAGTCATATATATAATCACAATGGAGCGTTTGCTTGTTGTAAAGATGGTGCTCTTGTCTGACTCTGAACTGTTGCGGGTGGTATCCACGCTCAGCAGCCCCCAAAAGACACCTTTTTTATTGTTTATGGTGAAACCCTTCATTACACTGAAAGAAACCAGCGAGAAATGTAAGGATTTTTTTGTCAGTCTATCCTTACAAATCATCCATGAATAGTACATTGACTAAAGCAGTTTCATAACTGGAAAAAAAAATCCTCAAAAATGAAGGTTTGTTTCTATTAAAAATATTGGTAATGATCCCATTCATTCCCAGACTCAGACCTAAGAATTCAGTAAAGCCCTCTCCCCTTCCCTCCTTTTTTTTTCTCCTCAAAATGCTTGTGCAATTTTACATGGATCTTGAAAAATACTTGTATTGATGCATAAAAGGGGTATAATAGACTTCTTTTATAGGTTTTCTGATTTTACAGTCCACAGAGCTCTGCAGCACAGTTGTAGCTGCAGGACAAAGCAGATGCAAGGCAAATTGCACAGCTGTTCTTCTGAGTAAAATGATGCACAACTGTTAGAGAAGTCTTCAAATTTCAGTTATGTATTTCACTTTTGAAAGCTACTGTAATGGGGGTGGTCTGCAAAAATTTTACTGGTTGGTGAAAGCTGAGTCTGCTCTGCCACTTGGCAAAAATCACAGGATCCCAGGCAGATTCAGGGCATCTAGTTCAATCTCCACTTTGAAGCAGGTCAGCCATGAGATCAGATTACTCAGGCCTTCTTCCAGTTGGGTCTTCAAAACACTCAAGGGTGAGGAGTGCACAGCCTCACTGAACACCCTGTTCTGACTGTTCTCATGACAAAAAAGCTTTTCCTTTATGCAGTATGAACCTATCTTGTTTTATGGATGTTGTCTCTCAGCCTTCTATCATGAGCTGCATTGAAGGGCCTGGCTCAATCTTTCCTGAATAACCATAACCTGACAGGGTACTGTTAGGTGCCCCTGCCATCCTTGCTGCTTCTGACTGAACAAGCCCAGTTCCTTCAACATCTCTTCCCAGAGCAAGTGCTGCAGCCCTGGGGCCAGCTTGGAGGCCTCCACTTAACTGCTTAGTTATTAACATCTTTGCCCTGTAGAGAGCCCCAAACTGGATACAGTAATCTAGACATAGTCTAGTAACAGGACAATTGCTTCCCCTGCTCTACCAGCTCTACGTCTGTTTGTACAGCCAAAGATTATTGCTGCCACCCTTTGACCTCAGCTCAAAAGGTTTTTCCCTCTCCTCACTTGGAAAACACATGAAGATTACACTTTTCCTTTCATATCTTACATAGTTACAGTCATTGATTACCAAACTGCTGTTATTTTTTTTAATATATATACACACAGACTTGACAAAGGCCAGTGGAAGAGACACTTGCAGATACATTTACCCCAGATTTTATGCTCCAGAACATTCACATCTTCCATGCTAGTTCAGAAAAAAAAGAAACATTTACTATCACAGTTTTAATCTTAGCATTCCCTAAAGGCAGACTAAAACCAAACCCTATTTTCTTTAGGAAATGAAATAGGATCTGTCTCCTTCCAGATAGTTTCATCCCAGCAAGATGAAACTAAGGGGTAACAAACTAGTGCAAACTTACTTTGAACTTTATTCACAGCATACATTCAATTAAGTTATACATTTTATAAATACAAAAGTCTTTATCCATTATCCAATGCCAGGTCAAAAGCCTAAAGTCAAAACATTGCAAGAGACTGACAGAGTGCAAGACTGAAGAGGGCAGAGGGATTAGACAATGTATTTGAAGCTGTAAGTGTTATCACAGGACAGCTTCTTGCCTCTGCAGCGGCCACAAAGTTCTTGGCGATGAGGTCTCTTGAGATCAATGTGTCTTTTCTTCTGAGGGCAGGAACAACGGGTCTTCGAACAGATCTTAAGAGACAAGACATTAGTAGTAGATCAAAGGTGCTCACTTCATGTTAGACTGACATTTAGTTTTCCTTAATCACAGCAACACATTTGTGCTGATATGCTTAAAAGGGCTCCTGTGGTCAAAACCCTATGGGGTTAAAGCTGTAAGAGTCTTCTCACCTGGAAGCACAAACCCCTACCCTACATGTAGCTAGGCCTAAGACTGCACAAACAGAAAACCATTTGCTCATGTAAGGCATCTACAGGAGGGAGTCCTCTCCTATTACACCGTTTCCAAACATTTCCTAGTGCTTTGATGAAAGCAAGTCCTCTTCCAGATAAAGTCAATAGCAAATTCAGCAACTGTAAACTATTAGAGCAGAACAAACTCTGGCAGTCTTACCCTGGTTTCTGGATAAATCTGTAACTTACCTGGCACTGGATTGCTTCCACTCGATAGGGATTGAAACCCTTTTGGCATTTGCGACAGAGCTGCTTGAAGTACACCTGAATAATGCAAGCTCTCAGTTACTATAGACACTTGCTCAAGGTATTCAGTACAGGTAACTAAATGTATGCAAAAACATCTCATTTCCCACCGATTTGGTACCATTCTTACAAGCCTCAGGAGGAAGAAACTACTTAACTACCTTGTTGCTTCCAGAAATGCACCACACGTAAGCACTCTCCCATCTGGTCTTGCAGTCTTTGCAGTGGAAATAGCCATACTTTTGTTCCAAGAACTGTGGAGACAAAGCTCACTGATCAGCCTCCAGCACCACCAGAACACCCAGCCCAGCTTCTTCACTACATCACCTGTTTCCACAGGCCCCACTGCTGCAAGGGAAACCACCAACCCGGGGCGGGGGGCTGTGCACACCCGAGCGCGGAACGTGGTGCCTTTTGCAGCTCCAGAGCAGGTTTCTCTGCCTCCCCACCCCTCGTCCAGAGCGGGCTGCCCCGGGCCCCAGCGCCGCACACCTGGAAGCCAGGCCGCCGTCTAGGCGCTGCTGCCTCCTCCCCCGGCACTGCGTCCTCTATCTGGTCGCGCTGCTGCTCTCCGCTGCCGTCCTCCGCCTTCTGCTCCTCGGGGGTCGTTTCGGACGCCTCGTCCTTCTCCTGGGGTCCAGCGGCCTCAGGCAGCGTGAAGAGGCGGTGGTCAGGCACGGGCGAGTAGAGGGCAAGGTGCCCTTGTGTGCAGAGGGCGGCGGGGCTGAGGGGACAGCCGACGGGCAGCGTGCGCGGCCCCAGCGAGCACTGCACGGCCGCGTCCACCCGCAGGCTCACCTGAACGCCCACCTCCTTGGTGTCAGCCCGGGGCAGCCGCGGTGCCAGCCCGGGGCTCACCTGCGACAGCAAGGCTTGGAGCTGGGCCCGGCGGTAGCTGTCGAGGTAGTCAGGGGGCCTGGGGGTGAGGGGCCCCCCGAGGAAGGGGCTGATGCCGCTGGTCTTGCTCTGTTTCCAGCTGGGCTGCTTCGCCGGTGGGTCCCCGCTGCGGCTCGGTGTGAGGCTGCCCCTCAGGCTCTGGAATGTGCTGAAGGGATGATAGACAAAGCTTTCCATGATCATAGCCACGGAAAGGTCAGCCCTCGTCGCCTGCCTGTCCCGCCTTTATCTTCAGGAGCAACGGCTGCTAATTGCTGGTAATTGATGGGGAAATTGGCCCCAGCCTGGCCAGGCCAGCCGTGGGGCGGGAGGAGTGGTTGCGAAGGGTGGGCTGAGGGCTTGTCCTCGCCACTGCTCCCGCAGGTGTCTCCTGGAGGCTGAGCTGACACAGGAGCTGGTGTGTGTCCACGCTCGGGGTGTGGGAAGCCTGGACACGCAGACCACGAAGCCCCTGCTCCTGCCATCACGTACAGGATTCTCCTCCCTTCCCTCATCGAGACCTTTGTGGAAGGTCGAGGCCTGTGCGGAGCTTCCAGCAGCTGTGCCACCTCCACACAGGCCGACCCTGCTCCTGGAGGCCTTCGCCTGCGATTCCAGGTAGGAAATGTAGCCACAGGGCTAGAGGCTGCAATCACAAATCCAGAGCTGAGTAAAATACAGTCTCAGTTGTTTATGTAGCTGTTAGTCGGTGACAGTATTGACAGGACTGTTGTAAACCCTGATAAATAATCGGCGCTCAAAAAGTAGCACATCTTTGCAAGGAGCTGTAAATGTTGTCCCAAATGTGGGACAACTGGTTCTTTGCCCAGTGTGCAAGCCAGTAACACACAGAGTGGAGGTATTCCAAGTTTATTTCATTGATGTGCACAGATAGGTGCCTCTCCCACGGCAGCACACCCTAGCTCAAGAAATTTCTATATTTATACACTTACCATTACATATTCAAATAATTAATACATATTTATTGTTATTCTTTTTATTGATTGGTTCGGATTTCCTCATTTCTTATTTAAATTAGTGCACAGGCTCCGTGGTCTTCTTGCATTGTTTTCTTTGCAGTAGGTGGTATAATTTGGGTAGGTGGTCCGTGAGTCGGTGGTCATGATCCCGCCTAGCAGGAATTACCTCTTTCCTACTTCTTCTCTGATCTTGGCAGTTCCAGGCAGTTCTTCATGGTTTGCCAACCAAACCAAGAGTTCATCATTCTTTACCTTCTGTTTCTGACAGGAATATTCTTCTTATCAACAAAGCCACATTGTCTAGTAGTTAGTCCTAAATCCAGTCTTGGATTAATCCTGTCGAATTACTATTTCTCTATTTTAAATTCAGGTAAATAATTAAATAGGGTTGGAGCTGCACAGAGGACCTTCAGCAGTGACTAGTTTCTTGGTTGTTTCTATTACGTTTTAGAATGATTTCATTTTTCTAATTACTACAAACTTAAATACAACATAAAGATGAATAGGTGGAATTCAGCCACAGCTGAAGACTTCTTGCTCAGACCCTCCTTCTACTTAAGCCTTAGAAGAAGGAAAAGGGGAGTTGGGAAGCTAACAAAGCCCAGATAAAATGGGCACCCCACAGACAAAAGAATGCAGGCAATTACATCTCTGCAAAGAAGTCTTTATCGGTATTGACAGGTCTAAGCATCCCCATCATTTCATTACTTGGGGATTGTCTAGATGTAGCTTTTCTATCAACAGGGTTGGTTTAGGAAAAGATGGAGTATGCTTCAGTTTGTGCAACACTCCAGAGGGAAGACAGTTATACTGGGAAAAGTGGCTTAATACCTGTATGATGAAATAAATTTTAGCAATACAAGCACTTACATATTAGATTAATAAGCCCCTCTTCCATAATTACATCACTTCAATTCTAAGATAATATAGTTAAAATAATATAATTTAATAATCCAAACTGTGTATGTGAGTCTGTAGAGACTGCAGAATCCCCAAATCCCTGGATCTGCTGTGATGTATGTATTTGCATGACTCATCACCACCTTTATAAAAGCATCACATGATAAAATTCAGTGGCCCAACAGGATAGGGGCTGGAGAATAGCTGGTAAGGATGATGCCTTTAAATATTCATGGCATATTTGAGAAAGATCCTTGCAAATATCTGAAATAAATCAGTAAGAAACAACATTTTTATGGAATAAAAAGGGGTTGAGATTCAGGAAACACACATGCATCATGGTTAAAAGCAAGATAGCTCAGGGCTCCACACTGTGCTTGGGTTTTCAAAGCACCGTCTGTATCAACTCAAAGCAAAACCAGGGTGTCGAGATGACCAAGTTAAAACTTAGGATTGCAAAAAGAATAAGTTGTTGGGGTATGTTGGGAGGAGGATGGAGATTAAATTGGGAAGTACATGCCATTATTCAAAACTTGGCTTCCTCTGAAATGCTTTGGGAATTATCAGTTACTGCAGCTTCCCAGAACACCACTGGATTATAAGTTAAGGAAGGTCATTGGAAGGAGAAGGGACACGGAGAAATGGTGTTGGTGAGTAAACAGGTAATGTGATAAAACTGTGAAATAAAGACTGGCTTGGAGAGGTAGGAAGAAACGCCGTTATAACACAAGAGCAGATGAACATCCAGCTAAAATGAAAGATGATTGACTCAAATTTGGTGATAGAATTTTCCACCCAATTTGAAGTTTACGGACTCATTGCTGAGGCCAAGAACTTATCAAGAGTCAAATGGGAATGGACATGTATGTGGGGGATAATAATATTATTTTTATTATAACATCCACAACCGTAGTTTCATGTGTCAAGGCCAAAAAAACCACCTAAAAAGATGAGTTGGAGACCACAGGTAATGATGCTCCATTCACAGTACTGCAGCTCTCTGCAAGACTTCTGGAGCTGTTTTCTGGGACATGGGTGTTAAATGCTATTAAACAGTAGGTTGGAATATGTCATCCTTGGATATGGTACTTTATTTCTCGTGTATATAGGATCATAGAATGGTTTGGGTTGGGAGGGACCTACAATGTAATCCAATGTCCCTGTGAGCTGGGACACCAACTAGCTCAGGTTGCTCAGAGCCTGGTCCAACCTGACCTTGAATGTTTCCAGGGATGGGGCATCTACCACCTCTGAGGAGCCTCTTCCAGTGTTTCACCACCCTCAGTGTAAATTTCTAACATATCAGTATATAGAAGGGATGTCCTTCTATGAGGGCGTGTGAATAGAAGCACTGGCTGGCTCTTGGCTCCCTTTTTGTACCGTGAGGCGCCAGCCACGGCGGGCCCTGGAGGCGTTACGGGAGCCACGGCAGCTCCGTCCCCGGCCCGGCGCGGGCTGGGGGGCGGGCGGTGGCCGTTGCTCCGCCCCTTCTCGTGAGGCGCGCGGCCGCGGGAGGCGGGAGCGGCGTGTGCTCCCAGCGCGCAGGCGCCGGGGGGTTGTTGGCGCCAAGCTTTGAACGAGGCGGTGGGGCCGTCGCGGGAGGGTGTCGTTCGGTGGGGGCGCGCCGCCCCCTCTCTCCCTGCCCGGACATTTCTGCGGGGGAGACCGGTCCGCCTGCCGCACCCCGCCCTGAGGCGATGCTGTGGTCGCCCAGGGGCCGGAGCGAGGTAAAGGCCCTGCGAGCTGCTCCTTGGTGGGGAGGGGGTGTCCCTGCTGCTCCCCGGGGATTTAACCCCGCTGGGAGGCTCTTGGGGTCTGCCGCCCTGCTCTTCGCAGCCTGCGCGGGGGTTCGCGGGTAGAGGTCTGGTGGGGGTGGGGGGCGGTGGTGAGGGTGTTTGGGGGTCGTCTTCTGAGGCCGCTGGGCCTGCGGGGTGCGCCCGTGGCGGCTTCGCAGGCAGCGGTCGTGCCTGGGAGGCTGCCTGGCAGGAGCTTTCCCTGACGGGGGGCAGCGCCGAGAGGCTTCGTGTTTAAAGTGTGCTTCTGACGCACTTAACTCCTGGACTTTGTGTCTTGGGGTAGCCTTTTAAATGCTGTTTTTTCCCATCGTTTCGGTGAGGCAGCACACGCATGTAAAACAGCTGGCACGCCGAAAATGGGCTTGATAGTGGAGTCAATACATGTATGAAAATAAACAGGGACGTTTGTATGACATTCTTACTTACACTTGCTTTCTAAAAGAATGTGAAACTGTCAGTGTCTGCTCCACTTGAACTCAACTTTAACTCAAATTGTTGACAAGTTGTAGTGGTTGTAAGAGTTTCTATGCAATAGTGTATATCCTATCCTAACATACAGTAGTGAGAGTGGATTTTTTTATCACAGAATTGCTATGGTTGGAAAAGACCTCTAAGACCATCAAGTCCATGTGTTATTTTTATATTTAAAATACATCACAAGTGTTCTGTGCATTACATCTTCGTTTTTTTCTTGTATTTGCATAGTAATTTTATTATCTTGGGTATAATTCCCTATGTTCTTACTGTCTGTTTTCATACCATGTTCATCATTGTGGTGTTTGAACACATGCATCGTGGTCCGGGTCATGACACGCCTACCAGGAAGCGCAGGAAGACAGGGTTAAAATTTGCAACCCTATGACATTGGAATAGCACTGTATGAAAGTGTTTTCTTATTTTTTCTCAGGTTTTTCAACAACTCCTCTAGTAATGTTATGGATCAGGAAATGGCTTACAGGCCTGTGGAAAGACCGACCTTCTTTGAAATATTTAAGGCGCATTGCAGTGAATCAGGTACAGCTTCTCTACAGCTAATAATTTTTATTGGGGTTGCTTTCTGGACATTGGTGTTTTATACACATGTGCTGTACACTGTCTATTTCATACAAAATGTTATAGAACTTGTTAGCAGCTCTACTTGCTCCAAATCTATATTCACTAATATCTACCTTTTTTTAAAGTATCCATTTAAATTTTATATGTAGCTTTTTTCATAATGTGTGCTCAGCTATTTTTTGTGCTGTTTTCTTCAGCTGTGGTTTCAATATGTATCTGCATGCAGGCCAGGTTTAGTCTTTTGCCAAATGCACCTGTAGTTGTATCATTTATTAATGTTAAAAGGAACTTGTTTAACTTGCCAGTCTGGGTAAAATAAGAGATAAACTAGAAGCCAGATGCATACTTTTTAATTAAAACAAATTGGATATTTATCTTCTCTTTGATTACTGTTGTTAATGGTCTGAGGATTTAGGCAGGCTTCTTTTATACTTTGTGGGTGTTGGAGTTCAAAGCTATCTAGAAACAAAATAAACATGACAATAAGTATGACAGTGGAAGGAGCATTTTGCTGCCAGTATTTAAATGCCTAATGTGTTTTCACATCCTGCATGAAAGATCTTTATTTCCTTTTTCTTCTTTCTTTTTCATGTGGTTTTCTGTATGTTTTTCTTCATAGACTTGGGGCCTATCAGTCTCAACTGGTTTGAAGAACTCAGCGCAGAAGCACCCCCATATGAGCCTAAATTGTTAGGAGAACTTGATGGTCCCTTTGGTTGGCTTGATCAAACATCTTTTAAAACTCCAAAGGCAAAACCCTCCACATGCAGTCAGCTGGCATCAACTCCACTGATTTTTAAAGAAGAAAATACAATATTGCCACCTTATACTCCTCCTGGAAAAGAAAAAGATCAGAAAAAAATAGGAACAAGTGAGTAATTTGTTGTTGTTGTTTTTAAAGAGGTACTTAAGGGCTGTTTGTGCCCTCCAAAAGCAAGAGGCTTTTTTGTTCCCCCACTTTTTGTTGTGGTAGCTGATGATTATTAATGCACTAGGTAATGTTACTGCAGAAATCACATGAGTAAGAAGGTTATCTTAGTAGGCTTCTGAAGATCACTTATAAAAATGCAGAAGTAATCTTAATAATTAATTCAGCCTTGCAGTAAACTGGTAATGTACAATACAAAGTTCCCTGTAGAAAATAGATTGTCCTGCTCTACTAAATAATCTAAATACAGTTAATATAAGAAGCATATGAGTTTATTAGTGTAACCTGGTAACTGAGAATAAGAGTGAATTTTTTTAGCAGTATGATATTTGTTTTATCCAAAATCTCTGAAAATCTTTTCAAGAGGGAGAATGATGGCTATCATGCTCAAGTATGTTGGGCACTCCTTAACCTTTCTTTGAAAGATTTCAAAGCACTAAGCTCTTTGAATTAGTAAAACTAAGTCATGGAAAGAAGTTATAATTTTCTATTTGAAGACAGTGAGTTTCACTACTTTTATGAGGAGCTTCTCACTACATTATGTCCATGAAATAACTTTCCATGTTGTGAAAGTACGTGTCACTCTGCTCCTTTCTGATGTACCTGCAAGCTGTAGCACCTGTCCTCCTTGAATAGAAAGAAGAATCTTTTCTATGGAGGATATATGCATGATTGTATGTAAGAATCATCTCAACAGAAGAATACCTAACCCTGTTCCTGCAATATCCGATTTGTACATCTGCTCTGTCTGTGCTCTCCTAACAGTAAGAGAAGCTCTTCTAAACAGATTAGACAAACACAAGACTCCCTTTATTATCAGAGTTGTTCTTAGATCCTAAAGCAGTCTTTAAAGGTGTAAAACTTCCTGTTTAAATAAAGTTGTTTTCGTTACTTCTATAGAACATCGATACCCTGTTCAGTTCTCTTAAGTTTATTGCTGAACTTTTGCTCAACTTAGCTGAGAACATGTTTCTTCTAAGTTTAGCTGTTTACACTTTAACAGTGTTAAGCCCCTAGTGAATTCTTGGTAGCATTTCATAAATTGCAAACAAAGGAACTTTATGAATCTTCTATGTCAAAATGGTTACTTGTGCTCTTTGTGTGTGCAGATGTTTGTGTGTTCCTCAGGAAGGGAAGATGACAATTACGAAAGCTTCTATAGTTACCTGTGGCTGGCCTGAGATCCTATTCTGGTTTTCTTGGTTAGAGCCAACTGGCCTGTGTACCTTGGTTTCCCTCTTGTGAAAAACAGAGCATGGATGGCAGCTGGTGGATTTCAACTAGGCATGGCACTGGGATGCAGCTATGCTGTGGATTTGGACTCAGGAACTGAGAAGCAGAGAGAAATGCAGAAACCTGGGTGTAATTTCTTATATTGAAGTTGTTTGAAAATTTCTGAATAAGAATTTCTGAGTGTGAGCTAGGATCCTGCTCTAGCAGGGGGTTTCTACTAGATGATCTTCAGAGATCCCTTCCAACCCCTACCACTCCGTGATTCTGTGAATTCTTCTGAGTAGTTGCTTGTTCATGTGAGGGGTTCGCTGTTCAGAGGATTCTGCTGCTTTGGTGGATACACTTTCTGTGTTACCTGGAGAGACAGAGCATACAAATAGCTACCAGTGACAGTGGTCCCACTAAGGCTTCCAGATTTTAATTTTGCTTTATGTTGCTTATTCAGATCAAGAAGTGTTAGTCTTAAGTAAAATTGAGGGAAAGGTGGTGCAAGTGCATGTTTGCATGTGTTGAGTTTCTCCTAAGAACAACTTCTGCTGTGACAAGAAAGTCTTAATACAGTTTGCTAAAACTGAAATGGCATTTGCAACTCAAATAACATCAAGGAAATATACAGAAACATGTATGTACCAAAGGAATAAAGTGACATAATGAGCATTTTTGGCTGTGCATTTGAAATGTGTTCAGTATTGTTTGGACATAGAATTTGAACGTGTTAAAATACTAGGGGTAAAGGTGGATTTTTGTTGGGTTTTTTAAATTAAAAATCAGACATTGCACAATCTTTTTTTTTTAAGATTATCTTTAAACTTCAAAATCAAAACTGTTACTTGTAGATCAACATGTTGGTTATTATTTTCTGTGTTGCAGGCAGAGAGAATTTGTTAAGCCCAAGTATCACAAGAAGAAAAATAGATCAAGAAAATGGAATACTCACTTCTCCTGCTACCTGTCAGAACTGCCTTGCTGCTAGGTATGCTAAATATGTCAACACAAATATAAAATAAACTGAATTTTAAGCAAAAAGAAATAAAACCATGTATTTTGACTGATAGATTTCTTCAGAGCAGTCAGTAATCTTGTAGGTCTTGTGTATTTATGATAAAAAAACACTAGTCAATTTTGAAAATGTCTTTGCTTTAGCTGTTCTTACTTTCTATTTTTCTACTCCTTCAGAGCTGGCATATGGTACTTGTTCATATTATTTCAGCTTCTCAAATCCTCAGTGTCCAGTACAAGAAAGAGTAGTAGTGGTGTGTCATGTGCTTCTTAAGTAGTAATTCGTAAAGCTGTTTATAATTTTATTTTTCATTTTACTGAGATTTTTTTAGTAATAGTCTTCATTTCTACATTTAAATGTATACATTTCAGGTAAATCTGATCAAAGTACTCATTTTGATTATAGTAACAGTTAAAACTAATTATTTGATTAAAATCAAGGCAATTTCCATATTTACATACAGCACATTAAGAAATGCATGGTTGTATTGAAATCTGTTATACTATTTCTCAGACAAATCATCACTGAAAATTAACATATTCCATAAAAGAAGCATTTTACAGTTTGTAATAAACTTATGGTAAGGTGTAAAATACTGACTGTGATTAGGAGAAATCTACATTTTTATTTAGTCAGGGAAATAACCATGGTTGCAAAGAGAAAATAATGGAGGCAATAATATTTGTAATATCTGAAATATTTACTTATTTTCAAAAATTGAGAAGTGAGATTAACGTGTTTTGGTTTGTTTTGCTTTGCAGTCCAAATATTTTAAGGAATACTTACAGAACACCTCAGAGAAATAATATGCCTGGTTTGTATTTTCACTTTTTTGTTTTACAAAATATCTAGTATCTGTAGATGTAAATCTTTGTATCTTAGGTATTATTTAATGTCCTTGTTACCTAATGTTTTTTAGGACCATATGGAAGCTTATTTTGCACACCAAAATTTTTTGAGGTAAATATTTTATTCCTGCATTTTGGTGTTTTTTTTTTCCTAAGTACTACATGTAGAATTCTGCATAGAAATAATAATTGTCAAATGTATTTCTAGGTCAGAACTCCAAAACATATTTCTGAAAGTCTGGGAGCAGAAGTGGATCCAGATATGTCCTGGTCAAGTTCTTTAGCCACACCTCCTACACTTGGTGCAACAGTGATCATAGGTATTGCTAAAGGTTAAAAACTTCTTGTTTTGACACTGAAAGTTCACTTAGTGTGAACTGATTTTTTTTTATTTTCTTTTTCATTAAAAAGGATAAAACTTTTGCAGTGATGCTTAGTGGGTGACTTTAAATAATGCATCCCTAAAAGGAAGAAATGAAATTAAATGTCACTGCTTTTCAGTTTTCTTCCTTTGTGTAAGGGATTAGGGCATATAAATTTAGAAATAACTTAGCAAAGCATAGGAAGAGGATTGGATTATTACTTTACACTATTGCAAAACTAGATACTATTGGGTTAAGTCACGTGAGTATATTTGTGAAGCCTGAGGTAGCCTGCTGAGTGAACTTCCCAGCAGCAGTGCTGGCTTCAGCATTTTTAGTCCTTCTCCCTGTGTCCCCCATCGTACTGATGCAGCGAGACACGCTGAGGTACTGATCCAATTGGAAACCATACTTCTTGGGTTATTTGGACAGGGCAATTCCTGGACCTCGTTTACTGCTCAGCTGCACAAGCAACTGTGCCAGCCTAACTGTGAATGAGAATGGGTGATCACTGGTTAAATGGTAACTTAACAGTGATGCTAAACATTGAGCCTTGACCTAAGGTGTTGCTCTAAGTGGGATTTCATTAGCATGTGATAAGCAAAATTTTATTTGTTGATGAAAACTCTTGAGAAAATGGGAAGACTTAGATGTCTGTTTATTTCCTAACATGTTTTTTAATGTTGTTAAACTCTCATTGTATAAAGCATACAGAGCATACAGACATACAAAGCACATTAAGAATGAATGCTGGAATTGGTAATCTCCCTTGGGAGGGAGGGAGTGGTGCTGTTCATAAGGCTCCCGAGTTGTGCCATTTTGGGTGTTTGTTGGTTCAGAATTGTGACCTGAAAAGAAAGGCTGGGGGAAGTACTCATAGCTTAATGATGTTCTGGGAGATGAACTGTGGTTTGAGCTCTCATTCTCCCACTTCCTGGATGAGCCTAGTATTATATATCAGTGGTGCCCACTCCCTGCCATCTGGCACTTGTGAAAGAGTGAGTTGTTTGGCTGCAACATGGAACCTTGATGCCGTGTCTAAGAAACATGCTATTTGAATATACTGCTTTTTAGGCACCTTAATAATAGGGTTCACTTTCTCCTGTCGTGATGTAGGTGAAAAGATATTTCTGTTCTTGTAGGAGAAAAAAAACCAACCCAACAAATTCATGACAGAGGTCTGAAGATCTCTTCCAGATCCTTTGACAGGAAAAAAAATAGAGTAGTGTCATGAATAACTGCTGGAAAGGGGAATGGCAGTGATGATGGGCTCAGGGTGGTAACTGGTGTACCTCCATAGCAGAAACCACAACCTATGATTTAGGATGTTTTAAGCTGTTATGAAACTGTGTTTGTACACTGTCCTTCAGCCTCACCTGTAGAACTTTTTAGTTAGAACATTTAGTTAGTTTTTAGTAGGTTTTTGTTTACAGATTTCATTTTTGCATTTAAAATAATTCAGTGAAAACCTTCCCAAAACACAACTGTATGTGAACACACTCAGCGAATCATTTAGGAGCAAACAAATTGACTTGTCTGTCTTTCTTCTAAAGCTAGAGAGAATGATTCTATTTCTGGAGCAAAGCAACAGGATGAAAGAGCTGAGAGAGTAAGTAGTTTTAAGAGCTATGCTGTTCTTTAATTTCAGTTAAGCTATCCAGTTACATTCTTACATTCCTTGAGCCACGAATAAAAAATTCTGACACTTTCATTCTAGGCCCTCCTATCTGCCTATTTTTAAAAGTTGCTACTTACAAAGCTAAACTTCCAACATCTGCCTGTAGGCTGTATTCTCAAATAACCCACTTAGAGGAATATTTTTGCTTCATTTTAAAAAACAAAAAAACCCACCAAAACCACTTGGTTTTGACTCCCAGCAGCAATGGGGGTCATTCAAAGAGAAATCAAACCTAGGAATTAATTGCACTATGCTACTTATCTAAGAGTTGGTTTGTTTGGTTTTTCTTCCTCTTTTGTCAAAGTTTTGGGACTTACTGTTTGGCAAAAACTTCTTGTACTCAACCACTACACCAAGAGTTGAAATGTAGTATGAATTTCAGTCCTTAAAGTAGTTTTAGGGAGAGTTCTTGCACAATTGTGATTTTGCTGTCTGTGTATGAAAGCCAAATGGTTATTCAGATTGAAAACTGAGGATGACACTAACAGGATTCAGTTACAATTTTATGTCTGATGCTTAACTACCTGAAACTTCAGAGTTAACAAACCATTACAAGTTAAAATAAGCTAAAGTCTTTCTCCTTCCTCATGTCTCTTTTGTCCCTTTTTGAGAGGCTTGCTTATAGTAAACTGCTTGCTCGTAGTAAATATAGTAAAAAAACCCACTTGCTGTCCTTAAATGGACTGTAGAATGGAACTTGATTTGCACTGAAAATATGGATTATCTTCTTGCTTATTTTCAAGTGTACCTGTGAAAATTACCTGTCAAGAAACGCACGATTAGCCAGGTAGTGCAGGAAATGTTCAGAGTTGTGAGTTTTACTGTTAAAGTGACACTTACTGGTATGTAATATAACACCTTATGTCTTTGGTTTACAGGTTTTGCACAACTTCTTTTCCGACCATGATGCGTGTCCTGAGATGAGTGATACAAGTATGCTGTTGGTACCAGAGACAGCAAAGCTGAATGCTGAGGATGACATCAAAGATTTTGGTATGCATTGGTACCATACTGCTGAGTATACTCTGAACCGAGACTGAGGGTAAAGTTACATTGTAAGTCCTGAGCTGATCCTGTGGCATGTTCCCTCTGCCAGCTGTGCGCTCGCTCTTCCTGAATTGATACAACTGTTTAATCAGGCCATCAGAAAAGGAATCGTTGAGTCAGTGAATTAGATCAGGCTACTATGCCACTGGGTGACAACCAGATTAGTGCTGGTGTAAGTGAAGGCATGAGACTGCAGGAGAGCTGAAAGAGAAAAATGCTACAGGCTCAAGGGGGAGCAAGGCTTCTATTTCTGGCTTAGCTTTAGTTTTATCATGAAGTTTCACTCCAGTGCTCATTATTCTGTGGTGAGCTTGTTTTTTAATTTTGCCATATCCTTTCTTAATTTACTTCGCCGATTAGTAGTTCAAAACATGACAAATCCCTTAGGAAAAAGTAATGTTATCTTTTCTAATGAATGCAGAAAATACTCAGCCAAGGGAAGAAATGATTTAATTCTGTGCTCTCAGAGCATGTTAGTGAGCAAGTGAAAATACACATCTTAGTGTGAGCTTTTTGAATTTTTATTAAGAATATTAACAGAAATGTGTTCAGCATGTGAGGGTGTGAAGTGATGCTGTAAAGAATGACACAGGCTGGACAGAATAATAAATCCTTAGGATTGTATATCTCCTTATCTGAACTGTCCCAGAAGTATTGTTTGGTGCTACATGTAAAATTGTGAACGAAGAGGTTTAGAATTTGATGAGGAGGGCTGAGAGTGCTGGGGTCAGGAAGCATTGCTGCTTGCAGAGTGATAAATACTGCTGGTTTTATATTGTAGGTTTGAACATGCTAAGAAAAACAGAGTTGGTTGTGAACATACTCAAGCAATCTGTAGTCAATATAATGCTTACAGAAATGAAGGGCAAATTAATGTCTTGTGCCGGGTTCCAAAATGGCTTTATTACATCCCATACTACAGTAGAGAAGAAAGATCTAAAGTTTAAGCCTGTTTCCTGAGTATTTTAGTATTTACCCAGAAAAAGAGGCTCTGAGGAAAAACTTACTAATCAAGTAAAAAATTGAGAATCTTTTCTAGATCCTTCTAGACACAATACTATTCTATGTCGAAGAAAAAGATAGTTTAATAGAATTATCTTTAAATAACAGTTTCCTTAGCTGCCAGTTATAGACAAAAATAGGCAGCTTCCTAAGGTGTTTGGTGCCTACCATCTGGTATAAATTTTAAAGGGAAGAAATCTAGACATTTATCATGTAGAATTTCCTACTCATTCTCCTCTCAATAGAGAACAAAACCAAAATTCTTCTGAGACAGCTAGGTTTCGTCTCGGAAACCTGTTTAATCCAGAGTCCTCAGGAGTCATGGGCATCTGCATGGATGTTCTTTGCCTCCTGGCTGTTGGAGATTAAACTTCTTTAAAGATACATATATTTATCTTTCCCAACTCAGTCTTGAGTAAAGGTAATTGCCATAGAAATGAAAGCTGTATTTACCAATAAAAACACAATGCCATTCCAAAGTTTTTTTCCTAAAACTTAATTTTTACTTCTTCTCCTCTCCCCATCTTCTCTAAACTATTTAGAGTCGGAGATGTTAGATGGCTTATTAGAGATTAATAGCTTTGAGGATACATTCAACATGCCTGCTAAGTCCAATGAAACTCTTCGGCTGATGCCACATGCTCTGGATGCAGTAGAGAAATATGAAATAAACACAGATGAAGCACAAGGAAAGGGGGATGTTCCTTCTGAGCAGCCTACTGGAAGAAAGACTGGTGTTTCACAGGAAGTGGAAACAATGAGGGGAACTGAAAAAAGCCATTCTATTGAAATGAAGAATTCTTTACTCCAAAACACAGATGAAGATAGAGGGGATGGTAAAGAATGCTGTTTAACAGGACATGGAAAGGAATTGGAGTCACTTAGGGTTGCAGGAGACGTGCAAGATTATAGAACACAAAAGTCACCTGAGAATGAGAAGCCTGTGAAAAAAGATGTGCCATCTTCACCAAGCCAGTGGTCTCAACTGAACTTATCTGATCTTGACGTCGCTCACTTGGAAATGTCTGTATGTAGCTCTCCACCCTCTGACTTGGACAGAGAGAAAAATTTAGAAGAGAAGTCAGCCCTAATGACCAAAGATGATGCTGTGGAAACATCTTTACCAAATACTTCAGGCTTGATAAAAGCACAAAAGCTGTTGAATTTCAACTTGTCAGAAAAGCACTATGAAGTGAAAAATTCTGAAAAAGACTCAACATCAGAAATAACTCCAGTAAAAGCTGTATCTCTGAGTGTTCAAGATCCAAAGTTAGTAAAAGGATGTGCAGCTGAGGAGGTTTCCAAAATGAGCTTCTTAAACTGTAATTCTTTTTTAATTGAAAGTACAAATGTCACGGAATATTCTGTAGTCTACAATGGCAGTTTTTCCAAGCGTTTAAAAGCAACTTCTAAATCTGTCATAACGGATGTTCTGACTCACCCACTTGTATGTAGTGCTGCATCTCCAGATAATTGCAATGACCTACATTTAACAAATAGTGAAAATACCCTTTCAAAGTCTGCCTTTAAAAACCTGAATATGTTATCCAGCTTGAGAAAAAGATCCAAGAGATTTATTTATGCAATAAATAATACTTTAATGTATAAAGAACAAAAAATACAGAAAGAAGTAACCTCTGACTTGCCTATTCATCCTATATTACCACATTCAGAATCTGATTCATGTGAATTTAAAGGCTGTCACGTGACCAGTGTTGATGAGCAAGGTATATCATTAAGCTTCTCATAATTTGTGGAGAATTCTGTATTTATTTATTTATTAAGAACCTTTTATGTAAGTGTTTCAGATAAAATCTTGTGTTTGTGATAAAGTAACTTCAATTGGGAATCAAGATACAGAATTGGTCTATTACAGCAATAGCGACTGACAGGATAGCATTATCTTCAGATAGCCTGGTACTAACCTACTGATTTAGTCTCAGATTAGATTCTGGAAGAGAAACTTCCACCTGAATCCATTATTCTAATTGACAAGCTTAATTACCTTTGCCAGTGCTGTTTAGACATCGATAGTGTCAAGGGCAATCCTGCCTGAGTTGATAACTTCTGAGAGATCATAAAGAATGGTAAAGTTATATTATTTTTCTAAAATTAGAAGGCTTAAGACTGTACATCTTTCTTCTAGAAGCACAAAATGCACATACTCCTATTTTAAAAGCTGCTGTTCTTGCTAGAAGAATTAGTTAATATTAGGAATTGAGGTACTTCCCTTTAAAGCTTGATACAAGTCCTTATGTTGAGACACAAAGAACGGAAATTCATTTCTTCAAATTTCATTAAAACTAAAAATTGATATTTATTTTCTTTAAACTGATGGCATTAACTGCAGACTTACTCTATTGTTTCTGGCTACTAGAACATGATTAAACAGGGAATTAACATTAAGAACATTAAATATCTTGTCAAGGCATTCGCTTTTGACAACAAAAGTGTTATTTATGGTACCAAGGTTAAGTGTGTGTAGAAATGATCTTATGGGACAACATTTTATGAAAATCTGAATTTGCATTTGTTTGAATAAATGAGAACTACTTTATTAACATGATTTTTTTCTGTAATGTCTTCTCTTGTAGACTGCTTGCTTCTTGCTGAGAGAAAGCATTTGCAATCGAATATCAAGGAAGACAATTTCAGCACTTGTACTTCAAAAATGGATATAATGGGTAACTCATCTGATAAATCCTTCAGTGACAGGCTGAAACAACAAGATCTGAAGGTCCTGAGGGAAAATGCCAGAGAGGATCAACCTGATACATCATTAAAATGCTTAGAAGCATCTAATACACAGAAAGAAGAAACAATAGTTTCCTTAAATGGTGAAACAATTTCAAATATAAAACGTAAAGTTCTAGCTTCAGCTTGCCTAATGGCAAGAAAGCGTGCCAGATTTCTGACTAAAGAGCAATCTCCTTGTTTAGAGAAAGGTGAGGAAGACAAGTCTGAGAGTGCTGATATGAACGATGGAGCTACTCTGCCTTGGAGCCTTAAAGAACAACTTGTGTGGCCTTCTCCTAGGTATAGTGGACGCTTGACTGATATGCACCATGATGGTACATCTGTGACAAATGGTGACTTCAATAATACTTCGAGTCAGATCAACTTTGGCATAAATGGAGTTAGTAGTGATTGCTGCAATAAAATATCAACTGATAAAAGACATGCTACAGACTGGCAGTCTGTAGTTGACTGTAGAAAAGCACTTGAACCTTTGGGATCAAGCTGCTCAGAAAATGATGGTACTGGATTAAAACAAGGGGACAAAACAGATGCAGCTGCCATTTCAGTAGTTGCAACTGAAAATTTAGAGCCAAAGTCAGTTGAAAAAAATGAAAGCCCTCAGGCAGCTGCTTGCAATAATGTAGCTGTGGAGATTGATAAAGAATCATTAGATTGTATAGATGATTGTTCTTTAAATGAAGTAATTTCTGAAGAAGATAAACAAGTAGCACCTCTGTATTCCAGCACAAAGACAGAGGAGAACCTAAAGCATAAAGAGAAATCATCAGGAAATCTTAATACGTGCAGTTTGAATCTGGCCTTTGGTGGCTTTCAGACTGCTTCCAATAAGCAGATAAAATTCTCTGAAGGCAGTATAGCAAAAGGCAAAATGCTGTTCAAAGATATTGAAAATGAATACTTTGAAACCTCTTCCATGAAAAGAGTCAGAAACTTTTCGAATCAAGTTAAAAAGGAGAATAAGATTTTCTCAGATTCAGAAAGCAAGCTGGGCAGTAATTTATCTGATTCTTTTGATTCACAGACAAGTTTTCTCGAGCCCAGGCATACACAGATGATTCCACATAAAGTTGGCTTGTGTAAAAGCTTTTATAGAAGTCAGCAATCCTTGCAAGAAACAAATCAGACTTTGACAGCAAGCCAAGAAGCTGAAGTAGCTGAACTTTCTAGTATCCTGGAAGAAACAGGTAGTCAATTTGAATTTACACAGTTTGGAAAGCAAGGTAACATGATAAAAAGTCATGTCCTTCAACAATTTGGAATTGTAGAAACATGTGGAACAAGAAATGTGGAAAGTATTTCTCAAACAAGGAAAGATGCTGATTTTTGTAGCACTTTTAAATCTGAAAATCAAATGAAAAATGACAGGTACTGTACTAAGCAAGAAGACATAAATGAAGACTCTCATGTGGTGGAATATGAAAAAGAAGTGCTTTTTCATAAAAATGACAAAAAGGTTACTTCTACTAATCTAGGCAGAAATGGAAGTAGAATATCTGATGGGAGCTTTCCAGGAGCTGAAGAGAACAGCTTTTCTAATTTTGTAGGCTTTACTTCTGCTGGAGGTAAAAAAATAAGTATTTCTAAGGAGGCTTTGGCCAGATCCACAGAGCTCTTCAGGGACTTGGATGATGATAACTATTTGTTTAAATCTTCTGAAACTAGTACTAAATTTCGCAGTATAAATGAACATATATCTTCTAACTGTAATTTTGTCAGATGCCTGACAAAAGAGACCAAAGGGAGAACTGTTTGTGTTTCAGATTTCAAAAGCTTAGGTGGCATTTCCCACACAGGTTTCGTTTCCCACCATGCACAGAGAAAAAATGAGGGAAATGTTAATACACCATTCAAGGAAGATATGGAAAATCGAACAAAAATACCAATACATGATACTGAAAATGGTAATTTCAGTAGTACTGACACCCTTATCGATAGTCTATTATCCAGTAAAAACCATAACCAGAATCATAAAACTTGCAAACAGTTTTTGAATCCACAAGATTGCCAAGTTGAAGGTAGTTTGCAAGAAGACATGTTACATGTAACATGTCTAGGAGACACCACTGCAGCTGCAGAAGAACATAGGTTTTCCATTTCATCTGATATAATTAAACTATCTCCTGGTCAGAGAAGAGAAGACAGAAAGGAAAATGAATGCTTGTCACAAAAATTTCAAACTCCAGCCAGTGGTGATGTATCCATTTCTGATGCAGCTTTGGATCATTCTCTGCACTTGTTCAATCTACAGTGTAGAGAAAGAGATGTAAATGTTTTGGAGAACTCTGATAAACAAAAGACGAATTGTAAAAATACGGAAGGAGAAAACACCACCCATGCTAAGAACCTGTTAATGAATGAAAGCAGAGTAAAAACAGGTTCTTACTGTCATCATCAAATACCTTTTGAGCAAGAGGTGGATGTTGACAAAAATGAAGTGAAAGGGAGTTACCTGACTGGTTTTTGTACTGCTAGTGGCAAGAAAATAACAATCGCTGATGGATTTTTGGCTAAAGCTGAACTTTTTTTTGCAGAAGATGTTGCTGTAGAAAAGGAGCATAATGACAATTTTGAGAAGCCTGTAAAGAAAAGGAAGCGTGTTAAAAACTGTGTCAAAGACTGTAATTTATGTATTGAAGGCATTGCTCAATGTGATCCAGAGAAAATTGATTTTAATGAAAAGCTTATTCCTAAAGAATCTGGAGATCACTTTAAGCAGGCAGTAGAGAGTACTCCCATTAAACATGCTGTGGTTCTTGATACTGTTGAAGTAGATGCATTTGTTAATCTAGGGGGAGATTGTGAAAGAAGTTTAGTAACTTCATATGCACATAAAAGAGCTGCTGTCAGACCTGGGAAGTCAGAACTGGAATCCCTTCCTGGACAGGAGAGTGGTGCTTTAAGTAGAACTTGTTTATCTGAAGATGGAAAACTGTTTGCAGAGAGGGAGATGGAATACTTGCCAGAAAAGAGGGATGATTCAGAAAATATGCAAGATTTTCCTGTGCACTCTGCTGCATCTCTGTGTTTAACGAAGGTATCAAATGACCTTGAAGATAATTCTGTGCCTAGAGATGCAAAAAATGCTTTATTTGTTGAGGATAGTGACAATAAATCTAATCAGTCCCTTCTCTTAACTTCAGAAAGCAGCAGGAAGGAATTTGACTTTGAACATTTGAATGAAGCTTGTGCTGATACCAGCTGCTTCACAGGCACCATAGTTAATGCTTGCCAAAACAAGTCACTAGCCAATCTTTCTCAAGATGAAACTAACTTAACTGGGTTAAAAGAAACAACACTTAATATTGACAATCAAAAGGGTGATCTGAAACAAACTGTGTTTAGCACAGCAAAAGGTAAAGCAGTTTATGTTTCAGAAAGTGCATTAGCGAGAGTCAGACACATGTTTCAAGAAGATCATAGTGAATCTGTAAACTCTGAAATGGAGACTAACCCAAGGACTAATCAAATAGAAACGGATGGAAATTCATCTGCTGTCATTCATGCCGAGTGTCCTAATTCTGCTAAGTTTTTAAATGCTACAAGAAGTGAAGAGATTAATTCAGCCACATCCCATTTTATTGAACTAAATGCAAGTGCTGGTGAAAATGGTCACCAAGATACAAACACACCTGCAGATGCAAAGTCTGTTTCAAATTCTCAGAGGCAATGCTTTGAACAGAATATGAAGCTTTTAGGGCACTTGCCTGTTCTAGATAAGCAGGTAAAGCAGTTGAATGCTCCTACATGCAATCTTGGATTTTTTAGCACAGCAAGTGGCAAGCCTGTACAGCTCTCAGAAGAGTCACTCAGGAAAGTGAGACAGCTCTTTTCTGAAATGGAAGGTAACCATTCATCGCTTGTACAGGATGCATTTTTAGTTGAGGAAGATGTTGAAAAGCCTGAAGTGCACTCTGAAGTAGTTCCTATGAAAATGCAGATAGAGATACCAAAAGGGGGAGAAAATGCCAGCGCTGAATTAGTGTCAGGTCCTGCTTTTGGGTTCAGCACTGCAAGTGGACAATGGGTAACGGTCTCTGAAAACGCCTATCAAAAAGCAAAGGCAATTTTAAAAGAATCAGATGACTTTTTGAGCAGTCAGTTTTGCCCATATGTAAAATCTTTAACTGATAAAGTGATCTCAGAATCCAAAGCTGAAAAAAGGTACAGTGAAGACTTTGACTTAAAAAGCATCTGCCCTGAGGAACTGAAGTCTTTTCCAAACACTCACAATGTGGAAATGCTTGAGTATATACCATGTAATAAGCAGAACAAGCAGTTAACATCATTCAAAACTAGCTTTCAGCAGGAGGAGACTAGGTCTGTTGGAAAAGGGCAGCTGAGTCTGGGGATGAAAACAGAGTCTGAAGCAGTTTCATGCAGTGCTACTGCTAAAGCAGAAATGAACGTTGATCTTCTCCAAACTCCTAAAAATTACTTGGAAGTGGAGGCTGTAGAAAGTGCAAGAGCTTTTATGGAAGATGATCTTTCCAATTCTGGAGTACAGATTAATGCTGAGCAGTCCTTCAGCGGCAGACTCGATAAAAACTTTCAAAATAAGGCCTTTGGGAAGAGGCGCATTGAAGAAGAAAACTCACTTGGTAGGTCTTTGTTTTATATATGTTCAATGCCATATTTCTGCACAGCAGGTTGTTTGAGCAGGTTTTTTGCATGTTACATAGATTTTAAGTTCATATAGAAGTTGAAGTTCTTTCCCTAGGTGTCAATGACAAAAATTCTTGCTGCAGACAATAGTTCATCTACTCTTTCCAGCCTTAAATGCGCAGTACAAGCTAAAGTTGTGATTAGTTATTTTGAAGATGTGCAGGTTTTGCTGTTTTATCATAAAGTTATGCAAGAAAGCTTTTTTCTCTAAGCAGACTTACTTCCTTTTTCTTTTTTTCCCCTCTGCACAAATCTTGTGGGTTTTTTCATTGAAGAATGAAAAGGTGTAGTTTCTTGCTGTCTAAAATTGATCTATCTCAAGGCTGAAGTGTTGGTACTTAATCCTTGCACAGTCCCCAGACCTGTTCAGGCACCTGGGCTGGCTGAAAACTATTTTTGGAAGGGTGGATTGCAGCAGTCACTGCCCAGCTGCACAAGTTTGGGTACAAAAGTCAGGCAGGCTAGTGCAGGGAGTTTGGGTAGGTGTGAAAAGGCAGATAGGACTCTGTTAATCCAACTTAAAACACATTCTTAGTTACAGCTTCTGTAAAAGATGTGTTACCAACTTTTTTAGAATTCTGTAGGGCTCTGATCACTGAAAGTACAAGAAAAGATGCAGGTGAGCTGTGCTCCTGAAGTCCATTGTGGTGCACTTTCTGAGGCAGACTCAGAATCATTTTGGTTGGAAAAGACCTTTAAGATCATCAAGTCCAACCACTAACCTAACACTGTCACCACAGTGTCACCACCACTAAACCATGTCCCTAAGCACCACATCTATGTCCTTTAAATATCTCTAGGGATGATGACTCCACCACTGCCCTGGGCAGCCTGTTCCACTTCCTAACAAACCTTTCAGTGAAGAAATTTTTTCTAAAACAACCCCTAAACCTCCCCTGGCACAACTTTCTCTCATCCATTTTCTCTTGTTACTTGGGAGAAGAGACTGACCCCTACTTGCTACAACCTCCTTTCAGAAAAGGTCTCCCCTGAGCCTCCTCTTCTGCAAACTAAACAACCCCTGTTCCCTCAGCCATGCCTCACAAGACTTATTCTCTAGAACCTTCACCAGCTTAATTGCCTTTCTTTTGACATTCTCTAGTGCCTCAATGTCCTTCTTGTAGTGAGGGGCCCAAAACTGAACACAGTGTTCGAGGTGTGGCCTCACCAGTGCCAAGTGCAGGGGCAGGATCACTTCCCTAGTCCTGCTGGTCACACCGTTCTGATACAGTCCAGGATGCTGTTGGCCTTCTTGGCCACCTGGGCACACTGCTGGCTCATGTTCAGGTGGCTGTCTACCAGCACCCCCAGGTCCTTTTTCACCAGACAGCTCTCCAGCCACTCGCCTCCAGCCTGTAGAGTTGCCTGAGATTGTGACCATCTGCGAACTTGACTTAAGTTAAGTATTTTTGATAACTTAAGGCTCACAAATTTGGATTTGGATGGAACAGACCACAAAAGACTTCATTATATGGAATCTTAAAATCATTCTTGGTAACACTATATATAGTTATTCTGTGCAGAAGAAAGTTCTGCAAATTGTGCTGAAGTAGCTCAGTGTTTGAAAAGGCTGTTTAATACAGACATGTGATCTGAAAACTTTACTTGTACTTACTCTGACTTCTTGAATGTTTTATTTAGAAATTTTAATTAAGTTATACAGTATTGGTAAGAAACTAAGCTTAAAAGGAACATCACTTTTAAATCTGTGTTTTTATCCTAGGAGAACCTCCAATTAAAAGACAGCTACTGCTTGAGTTTAACAGAACAAAGGATCCCCCCAGAGCTTGGAAGAGCAGCCCTGATGGTAATTTTAGTCTTTTTGTGTCCTGAGCAGTAATCTGATGTTGGTTGTTATCTTTAGAATTCTTCAAATTCCAATGAACTAACATATAATAAGACGGCTTAACTGCTTCTTTTCTCAGTATAGTCATGGAAATTCAGGGAAGCTGCTATGGTAATGGTTCTCCTCACTTGAAATTAATGGTATGCCTTATTGTGTAGAATCTAAATATATTACAGTGTGCTACTTCTGCAAGAACTCTGGTTTAATTTTCAGCTCAGTAGGAATTTATTCAGTTTCTTACAATTCTAAATCTCAGAAACTCTAGTCTCGGGAGGAAGAATATATTTTATTGATTTTAATTTCTCAAAAACTATATCTACGGGGAAAAAGAGAAGACGCTGCTAACTTCATCATATAAAATTTTGTGAAGAATATACTTACTGATAGATGTCTACCTTACAGGTGCTTTTAATATTTCGAGTCAGTACTATGGGGGCTTATGAAAGTGAAATCATGGTTTTAAAGTCTGAGTTGATGCTTTATGGGAAGCCATTTATTGATTTGGGTTAGGATAATGTCATTTTGGCTATGATTTTTGGTTACGAGGTTAAGCTGTGCTCTTCAAGGAACCTGTTCTTTCGAAGCACTGGATGCTCTCACCTAGAATTCAGCAGCAGGATTCATCAAACATATTGGTTTAACCAGTATGTTGGTTCCTGAATGCTGTCTTAAATCTGTTTTAAGCATAATACCCATGATTTAAAGTTTTTAATGGAATTTGTAAGTTACAGAATCATAGAATGGTTTGGGTTGGAAGGGACCTTAAAGATCATCTAGTTCCACCCCACTGCCATAGCTAGGGATGCCTCCCACTAGACCAGGTTGTTCAAAGCCTCATCCAACCTGTACTTGAACACTTCCGGTGTTGAGGCCTCTACAGTCTTCCTGGGTAACCTCTTCCAGTGCCTCACCACCTTCAAAATGAAAAGCTTCTTACTTACATCTAATCTATATCTCCCCAGTCACTGCCAGAGAACACTTTTACACACTTCATATGTGAATATTATCCCACTCTGCAGCAGGACCTGAACAGTGCTGTTCTTTAGTGGAACAACTGAAAATATTCCTAATCTCCAGTACAGTCTTGCCTCTGACTTGTAGAACACGTGGCATCTTATATATATGACTTCTCCTACGAAACTTCCTCTTTGCAGCCTAAGGGCATAGCACAAATGAGATTTTAAATTCCAGGCAGACACAATTTAGTTATGTTGGTAATTCCAAGATAAGCACATGCTTCAGTGATGGAAGGAGGAGTTTGTGCAAATGTGCTCATATTAAAGACAGTTGCTAAGAGAGTTCTGAATTCAATGCTGAGGCTACTTGGAATTAAATATATGATAAACATTTCCCTTTCAGGAGCCTAAAACCATCTTGCAGGCTCACAGATAGGAACTTTTGAGAATTCAGCCTTGTGGTCACTTATTCCTTATATCTGTCTGCAACTTGCATGAAGATGTTTTTAACAAAGATCTTATTGGGGAAGAGGAAACTCACCCCAAAGCTGTTTAAATCCATGCTGGAAATGTATGCATTGTATGCATTTATAACATTAATAATATAGAAAAACCATGTGCTGTAAATATCTATCCGTGTAATGTACCATTTCAAATTTTTTTCTAATTCTCTTACAGGCATTTTCAAAGACAGAAGAAAATTTATATATCATGTTCCTTTAAAACCCGTAACGTGTCAACCTTTTGGGTGAGAAGTTTTTATAATATATTTTAGAGTTCTTCTAATGCAATTTCTTAAAACCTCACAAGCCCTTGTAACTTTAAAAAAAATATACGGTAATAATATGCTGCCCAGATTTATTAAAGACTAATAATTTTACTTCAAAGTAAACGTATTAAATTACCATATAGCACCCATTGCTGCAGTAGACCACTGAGATGCAAAACAAATTTTACACATGTATTTCTCTTTTCTTGGTAGATAAAACCCGAATACTTTATTTCTAAAGTGCCAAAGACTGCTCTTTTGTCTTTTTATTGATGTAGCGTTGAAAGTTGTATTACTAAATTAAGAATATAAAAGAACCTGGAAAAGATTTTTTTGTCAGAAAGCTGAAACTTGTGTGTTTAAATGTTTTCTTCTCTGTAGGGCTACTAAAGAAAGACAAGAAGTCAAGCATCCTACTCTTACGCTACCAGATCAAGACTTGAGAGGATTCAAATCTAAACCTGCCATCTTTCAGCACTGTGCAGTGAGGCAGCCTTCAAATGGTACTTCAGGGATTTCTACTCCATGTAAGGCCTCAGCAAAAGAGAGTGAAGAAACAAGAAGTTTGTACAAATCTGGCAAAACTGCTAAAACTTTCATTCCACCCTTCAAAACCAAGCTGACATGTTCTACAGACGAACAAAGCAGCAGCAGAAGAGGTGTCTCACCAATCAGCAAAAATAGGGCTGAAGAGACAGAATTAAATCAGACCACAACTGAACAAGGTATTGCTGAACCTCAGGACCACCAGCCTTGCATCCAGCAGGCAGCAGCCACTGATCTAGAAAATGGCAATTCAGGTATTTTCAGATTTTGATCACTTAACTATTGTGATTACTATCAGAATTGAACCTTTAAAAGTTTTGCATGTTCTGTCAGACTTCTTTATTGGCTTAAAAAGAAGCTGCTTTTTTTGTTTTTCTGAAAGGCAAATTAGTAATTACTTTCCTAAATATTTTATATTGCATTCCTATTAAAGCACATGCAACTCATCTCTAAAGTTAATTAAGAACACACAAAACTTATTTACACGCAGTGCTTCTTAAACAGGACAGCTTATGTTTCATTTGATATTTGTTTTTATATGCCTCTTAAGTAAAATATTCTCGGAACCTTAGAGTAGCCTTGCTATATACTTCATTCTCTTTTAACATAAGCTCATTTTCATTCTGTTTTCTAATTAAACTGGAGGCTTAAACATATAAATGTCTGATTATGTCATTTTCAAGGAGGCAGAATTTAAATGCTAAACTGTTTGAATTTATTTAGCATGTGGGTTTATGAGTTCTAAGCTCTCTTGAATGTTCCAGTGTGTTTAATTTCTGTAACTACTATAATCAAATAATCTGGGTTGGTTTTTTTTTTCAGAAGGACTTGTGTATATTTGAACAGGTGCACAAACTTTTGTAGAATTGGATCTCATATTTACAGGTCAAAATCTCAGGATTAGGGACTTTGCAGCCATCCTCAACTGATTTCTGTTCTTTTGGAGTCCTCTGTGAAGACAGACTTCAGTCTGGGAAAAATATGTGGATTTAAGTTTAGTTCAGGGACTTACATATTTATATTCATTTTGTGTAAATATTATTCAGATGCCTTCATTAAATATTGCTTTTTAAATGCATTAAATTTTGAATGTTTAGACTGTTTCAGTTTCTATAAATCTGCAGAATGGCTTAGAAAATATGCTTCTCTAAACCTACTTTTATAGTGTAACTGTATATCTTAAATTGATATATAATGTTAAAAGGTTTTGATGGGTTTTGGTTGGTTTTTTTTTTTTCTTTGCAGCTATGGTCAAGATGATGACAAATCTCCGTTGTGCCAGAGATCTGCAGGAAATGAGAATTAAAAAGAAATACAGACAAAATGTTAGCTCACAGCCTGGCAGTCTGTATGTCATTAAAACATCATCAAGAAATAGAATCTCTCTTAAAACTGCAGTAGAGGAGAAATCTCCTAGTTTTTATTCTGCGGAAGAGGTATATTCATCTTTTTTTTATTGCATGTCTCTCCAGGGATCTGTTCCTTAGGACAAGCAAACAAAATTCAGTAGCTTTTGAATCAATACATTCTTCAGTTTTGAGATAAGTATTTACAGTAGCTGTTATGCCAGTTGCTACTGTATAAGTAGTTTTTAAGTAGCTGCATAGCCACAGGTTTTTTTTAGACTATTCCAAATAATAAGGGTCATAATTGCCTCTGTAGTGTTATAATGAAACAAGAGAAGTATCGAATGTGGAAAAAATCCACCAATTACAGTTGTTTAATCCATATGAAGAGCTGTTTTAAGATAAAGCCAACCGTATCTATTTTGAAAGAAGTGCGGCCAGCAGGTCAAAGAAGGTGATTCTACCCCTCTACTTTGCTCTGGTGAGACTCCACCTGGAGTACTGTGTGCAGCTCGGGAGTCCCCAATACAAGAGGGACACAGACATGTTGGAGCAAGTCCAGGGGAGGGCCACAAAGATGATCAAAGGCCTGGAATACCTCTCCTGTGAGGACAGGCTGAGAGAGTTGGGGTTGTTCAGCCTGGAGAAGAGAAGGCTCCAAGGAGACCTTACTGCAGCCTTCCAAATACCTCTCCTGTGAGGACAGGCTGAGAGAGTTGGGGTTGTTCAGCCTGGAGAAGAGAAGGCTCCAAGGAGACCTTACTGCAGCCTTCCAGTATCTGAAGGGGGCCTACAGGAAAGCTGGGGAGGGACTTTTTATACGGGCTTGTAGTGATAGGATGAGGGGTAATGGGCTCAAACTGGAGAAGAGGAAACTTAGATTAGAAATTAGGAAGAAGTTCTTCACTCTGAGAGTGGTGAGACACTGGAACAGGTTGCCCAGGGAGGCTGTAGATGGCCCCTCCCTGGAAATGTTCAAGACTAGGTTGGATGGGGCTTTGAGCAACCTGATCTGGTGGAAGATGTCCCTGCCCATGGCAGGCGGGTCAGAACTAGATGATCTTTATGGTCACATCCAACCCAAACTATTCTATGTTTCTGTAACAGTTAAAATTTAAGCCTAGGTAAATCTATGCCAAAAATCCCTTGCTTTTGGTACAGTGAAGATACAAAACCTATTGAAATTTTTAAAACACTTTTAAAAGCACACTGTGATGCTGCTCTTCTGCTAAAACAATTGCTGGGAATTCCTCCGTTCTCCTTGGATTACATACAAGTAGATAAGGTCAGACAAAAGCTGTCTCAACCTCAAGAAAATATTTTATCTGAATTTATAACATTAGATATAAAACCTCTCAGCTGAATTCTTACTGTATTGCCATCATTTTGTCTTTCTTGGGTTTTTTCTCTTTTTTTGCAGCTTTACACATACGGTGTTTCAAAACGCTGCATACAAGTTAACAGTACAAATGCAGAATCTTTCCAGTTTCTTATCAGAGACTTTTTCAGTAAGGAGTATTTATTAGCTGGGAATGGAATGCAGCTGGCTGATGGAGGATGGCTGATACCTACAGATGAAGGAAAAGCTGGGAAAAAGGAGTTTTACAGGTACTATTTCTTAGGAACTTGAGACAAGAATACTATGTATAAGTTAGCAATTCCCTTATCCCTTAGAATAAATCCCAACACAGGGATGTTTTGAAGCCTCTGACTACTTTTTTGCTGTGCATTTTTAGTACATCTCTGATAGTGTAAGTAAAGATATTATAGGATTGTAAATTTACAATGTAGATAATGTTAGTGATTCTTTGAATTATTTTTTTTTCAAGTGAAAAAAGATGTATTACTATTGCTCTCTAGAGCTTCTTGATGGGGAATGAAGGTTGATTTGGGATGTTCGTGGGGCTTCTTTGGCAGGACAGGGCTGATAAATGTGTTCTTTCAATATGATTTTTTTCAAGCTGACATGATTTGAAGGAAGCCAAGACTTCAGTAGTGAAACTGATTCATTCAAGCTTTCTTCTATGTAAGAAGCCAAAAAAAACATTGCACAAACCACCCTTGCTCTTGCACTCTAGCTGGTCCCTCTCTCTCTCCTTTTGCAGTTCATTTAGAACGTGCTGAAAAAAAGCATACATGTTAAGTGCATCTCTCCTAAACACTTCCACTAAAATTATGTTTTGTTTTATTGTAAGCAAGCTTGTGCTTCATCAGAAGCATGTGCAACAGAACAAGGAACTGCCAGTGTGCTGCTGTTCCAGCAAAACTTCAGAGAATACTTCCCCATTATTTTCTGATATCGTCTGTAAATTTGAGATGCTCTTTCTTCAAGTCAGTGTCGCTGTGGATGTGAATTCACACAAACACTCAAGGCAGGGACCTCCATTTGAGTAGTATTTGTAGTCAAGCATGCATTGCCAACCTATGTAGTGTCAGAATTGAAGAGGTTTGCAACATTTGCTTCCCAGTACCAAAGTGTGACAAAGGTCTGTTCCAAGCTGAAAGACTGCTTTTATTTGAAAGTTTGAGTTGAAGTTGGTGCCAGTAATCCAATATGGGGAGGTAGACTAGTATAAGATGTTCTGCATTGGGATCTGTAGTTCCTTATGAAAAGAAGTAGCTTTCAGCTCTTGCCAGTGAGTCAGCTTCATGATTAGCTTCTCCCACGTGACTTTAGGAAACATTTTTTTGATGCCAAAGTCATTGCTATGACTTTGAGAAATGTTTTTCATGTCAACAATATTTGTTTGTCTTGGGAGAACTGGAGATGTTTTGCGTTCATACCCAACAACTACTAAGTGAAGATCAGTCAAGTGCTGGAGTTCACAGAATCATAGAATAGTTTAAGCTGGAAGGGCCCATTTGGCAGTCATCCAGTCCAAGCCCCAGTTCAACACAGTTTGAATTAGGTTAATTACTCAGGGGCTCATCTAGCTGAATCTTGAACACCTCCAAGGACAGAGATTCCATAACCTCTCTGGACAGCCTGTGCTCAGTTGGCCACTGTCATGGTTTAAAGAGAAAAGCAAACAACAAAATAACAGCCCCTATCTCTGATTAGAATTTTCTGTGTGCCAACTTATGTCTGTTGCCTCTCATCCTATTGTTGTGTGCATCTGAGAAAAGTCGGTCCCTGTCTTCTCTGAATCCTCCAATCAGGTAGTTGTAGATAGCAAGAAGATCTCTTTGCCTTCTCTCATAAATTCAAACATACCCAGCTCTCTTAGCTTGTATTGTGTGCTCAGCACCTGAGAGCACAGGGCATCACCTTGGTGGGCCTCTGCAGGGCTTGCTCCAGTAAACAATCATCTTTGTCCTGGTGAATCCAAAACTGGTCAGAAACTTCAGAAGTGGTCTTCCAGGTGCTAAAGAGAGGGGAAGGATCACTGCCTTCCTGGATTCATTCATAATACAGCCCAGGGTGTTTTTGTGCTTCTTTACTGCAAGGACACATTGCTACCTCATGGCCATCTTGTTGTCCACCAAGACATTGGATCCTTTTCTGTAAAGCTATTTCCCAGACAGTCAGCCCTAGCCTGATATCATTGCATGAGGATGTTCCATCCCAGGTGCAAGACTGTGTTGTTGTTGAATTTCATGAGATTCCTGACAGCTTGTTTCTGCAGCCTGTCCAGGTCCCTCTAAATAGCACCCCTGCCCCTCTAGTTTATCAGCCACTTCCCCAAATTTGGTGTCATCTGTAAACTTGCTGCAAGTGAGTTCCATGTCATCATCTAGATTGTGTGAAGACATTAATGAAGACGTTAAACATTGGTGAGGTGTCACTAGTTACTGCCCATCTGCTGGGCTTTGTACTGTCGATCACAATTCTTTAGGTTCAGTAGTCCAACTAATTTTCCACCCACTTTATCTACTTCTCCAGCAAAATTTCACAATAAAGAGACTGTAAGAAATTGTCAAAGTCCTTGCTAACGTATGCAACATCCACTGCCCTCCCTTTCCCCAGAGTACCAGTTACTTCACCATAGAAGTAGGTTAGGCATGATTTGGTCTTAGTAAACTCATGTTTGCTGTTCCAAATCATCCTCTTGTCTGTCTCTTGTTTAGAAACAGCTTCTGAGAATTTTTGCATACTGCTCTGACAGTAAACCAGGTTTGTCTCAGAGCAGTCCTTAAAATTGAGGGTTTTTTTTTTTCCCTAAATACTGTAAGGCAGAGCTAATCCTCCCCCAGTTCCATGTTGCACCCTGTGCATTGCATGCTCCAACTGTTTCATGGACAGCTTTGGGACATGGAGACATCTGCACTTATATACTCACCCAGAGGCAGAGCATGCAAAACTTGACCTAACTTGTTACTTGTTTCCTCCCCGTTTTGGCAAGCATTTTGCTATTGGTGATACCATCCTTGATTCTGCATTTCCCTCCAGTAGTGACATGATGGTTGAACATTCTGAGCGTATACCTTGATAGATGGAATGTTCCTACAAAGCATTTTTGGTAGATGCACAAAAGACCGTCTGGGATGTTCCTCCATGTGCAGTTACAGTGCAGGACCTCTTGCCTACACATCAGCATTCTGGAGTTGCATGCATTTTAGAAAGCATGCTGGTCATTCTTTTCCCATGTGACATTGCTATTTCTAGGCTGACAAGCAATGCTGCTACAAAAATTAGTAGGAAACATGAGATCTGAGGTGGTTTTTTGTCAAGAAGCAGTAGAACTCTGGGAACCATGCATCCAACTCTGCATCAGTACATTTGCAGTCTGCTACTTAGGCATGTTGGAAGTCGTCTTGATTAACTTCATATAATTTTCCAGTGAATGGGAAAGGTGTTAAAGTATTTGGACAAAACATCATATGCCTAGATGTGCCAAATATTGGCCTTTTTAGGCAGTCCGATGTCTTGTTCCAGAGGCAGCTTGTCTTAATAATCATTTTCAGATGTGCTCCTGACTCTGTGATCAGATATATGGCTTTTCCCACACTCATTTTTCTGAAGTAGAAGAGAGAAACAACCAGTGTCCTGCTAAATATTCCAGAATAGCCACGGTGGTTTTGGTGTCAGAACCTGCCCTGGATGGCAGCATCGATCTGACCCTTAATACCAGCTGGCCTCTTGAGCAGTTTGTAGAGGTTGTTTCCCAAGAGGTTGCCTTGGGTTCCTGTATCTTTCATGGATTTGTTATATGTTAAAGCATATGATTGAGAATCAGTAGCTACTGGTTGAGCAGCTGAATCAGTCTTCTTATCCCTTTAAGGGTATTCACTGGATCTCCATCAACTATACACACACCCCTTCAGTTAGTCATCTGTATTTAGGATTTTAATCTTGAACTGAATTCTGTCTTTAACTCTTGAATTGCACTGTCCTTCACAAAAGATTGCAGAGTATCTCCTGAACGCTGAGATCACTTTGTTTTCTTCTAATGTAGTAATCAGTAATTGGATGATCATGCCTGCTCCTTGTCTTCCTGTATGTGACTTTTTGGCTTTTAAATTTTGTTTTCCTCACCCAGCTGCAATACAGTTCCTTATAATTGTCTTGAGGCTTTCTGACAAGTCAGAAGTTGATTATTTGACAGGACTTAACTTGTGTTCTAATCAGTCTAATGGCTCAGCTATTTGAATCTCTGGTGTAATTCTTTCTCTTCCTTGTTTAATGAAACATCCTTCTTAGTGATTGTGAGAGCTGGAAAAAATAGATGTTTCCAACCCAGCTCCTGCAGGTCATGGTGACACAGCTTGGACTCAACAGAGAATGAAAGTCCATTTGAGTGGTCAGTCAACGGGGATAAGATGGGTTTTCAGGAGCAACTAAAAGTTCTTTGAAATGCGTTGTCTACGTCCATGCTTAAAAAAAGAAACAAAAGCAAAACACCCAAACCACAACTCTAGAAACTGAAATAGAGGGGGGTGGTTTGTCATGAACTCTCCAAGGGAAGTACCAGAGCTGACAAAGAAGAGAGCACAGCTCTGTCCCTCTATGCTATGTGCATAACTGCATGAAGCAGACAGAACATGCCCCTGGAGCTGCTGCTAGGGTCAAAAGTCTCCATCTCAAGACCATGTGTCTGTGCCTGCATGCTGCCAAAGCGTATGAGGACAAAACTTCAGCGTTTGGACAATAACCGTATCAGGTTCTGGAAAATAACCTTCCTGTTTTCACTGTAATAAATACTCCTTTCTAATATTGCCTATACATGCACTGAGTGCAATGCTAGGGAAAAATAGGCAAGCGAAAACTTACAGTGGATTTCAGGTTCATTTATTAACAATTTATCTGCAGAGCCCTCTGTGACACGCCCGGTGTGGACCCCAAGCTGATAACAGTGGCCTGGGTTTACAATCACTACAGGTGGATTGTATGGAAACTGGCCGCCATGGAAGTGTCCTTTCCACGTGAATTTGCTAACAGATGTTTGACACCAGAAATGGTGCTCTTGCAGTTGAAATATAGGTATGTGGATAGCAATGTATTTGGAGTTATAATTTATGATACCCTGTGCTTTCTAGTTCGTAATATTACAAAATAAGCACCTCTACCTTGCATGTACTGTCTATCAGAATGCTCATATTGTTAAACTTATGCATACCAGTATTAAAAATGTAGTGCATGTTATTTGCAAAAATTTAGGTAACATTTGCTTTGCTAAAGTGATTTATCATGGTAATTAAACATGTGGATTCATTAAGCAATAGTTTGCTACAATTGTTTTTAAGGAGAACCAATGTGATGGATTTTATTTAAAGCATCATGAATTCCTTTTTGTAGGTATGATTTGGAAGTTGATAAAAGTAAACGATCAGCAATCAAAAAAATAACGGAGAGAGATGATGCGGCAGGTAAAACACTTGTGCTGTGTATTTCTAAAATCCTATCGCTCAACACCGTTGTATCTCCTGGCAGTAGCAATAAGACTGTGGAAAGTAGAAAAGCAGCAGCAGCAGTAGTTGAAGTTACTGATGGCTGGTATGGGATTAGAGCCCTTCTGGATCCACCTCTCAAAGCTTTCTTACATAGAAGAAGGCTGACTGTTGGTCAGAAGATTATAGTGCATGGAGCAGAACTTGTTGGCTCTCAAAATGGATGTACACCACTGGAAGCCCCAGATTCCCTTATGTTAAAGGTAAAACTAAATATTAGCTCGGCTTGATTGGATGTGACCCAGAGATGCAATAGATGCAATTTACTTGAGCCATGTTTTGTAGACAGAAAAAGTTTTGTCAGGGCTTTATAAACAGACAAAGTTTTGTTGAAGTTTAATAACCAGATTTGTAAGACGTGACACACTGTTCCATAGGGTTGGGACAAGTTTATAATACAAAATTCTGCCAAATTTTGCTGCATGTTTCCCGTTCCTTAATTTGGTTGAGCATCAAGTTACAAAAAGTATTTATCCATCACAGACAATATGGAAGTTGGAAGAAGAACTGGGGGGAGGGAACAGGTCATGAGAGGGTGGGCTCGGAGGGAAGGATCTTGACTAGTTTGAGGATGATTAAAGTGCTGAGTGAGGTTTTAGCATAAAAACTTTAATCCTGTGGTAAATAGGAGCAATGGCTTATCTCATAGATGCTCATTTCCTAGAGAATTTTAACTCATCAAATTTTTAGTTCCTGTTTAAAACACATTCTTCAGTGTGGAAAGAAACCTTGAAATATAAAATGTAATATGTTCAGGTGCACAAGCGAGGTATTTTAAATGAGGTCATTGTGAAAATAGCCTTTCCTCTAGCTATAAGAAGTTGGATATCTTTTTGACCAACTAGTGACAGTTTATCATTCCCATTTGGCTCACTCAGATGTCAGCGAACAGCACCCGGCGTGCTCGATGGGATGCCAAGCTGGGATTCCACCGGGATCCCAGACCTTTCCCTTTGCCTCTGTTGTCACTTTACAGCGAGGGTGGTGCGGTGGGGTGTGTCGATGTAGTTATCCAAAGAATTTACCCTCTTCAGGTAAGGCATAAGTGTTTTATGCATCTAACAGGTTCTATGAGATATAAATTGTATTAGTTAATTGCTATATCATTCCTCAATTCAGACATTATGTAGAGAAATAAAAAATTTAAGAAAAGATACCATTATATGTGAAGTGAGCAGGAATGGTTCTTGCAGTGTGAGTGCATTTAATATTTCAGGACTGGAGTATCCTGCTTTAAGAATTTGAGTTTGTGCTTAGTATCTTCTGGTTGGCTTTGCTTTCAGATTCAAAAAGCCAGAAATAATTGAGTTTCAGTTCAGCGCTTGTTTTAAAGGAGAAAAAAAAATTGACAGTTTCATCTTCCAAGTAGAAGTGAAACCAAACTTTTTCAACTATTAATATACATATCACTCCAAAGAAGTTAAGTATTTATAACCATTAGTAAGATTACTTTTTCTTGTATGTAGCTTATTATTTTAAAATATTAGTGAAAACACGATGTGATTATCACATAAAATAGAATGAAGATCCCTTAAATACCACTTGATATCCAGACATTTTAAATATGGTCAGACTTTACTGTAACTACTTGCTTTTATAACAATACCAACTATAAAAAGAAACAATATTTTCGTTAGTAATCCATCCTCTTAATGTTAACAGTTTAGCCAGGATACAATTTGCAGATTTTGTTAACTTTTCTCAGAATGTGTTACACTTGGCATATGCATATAGGGGTTGGGGTTTTTTCATTGCTGTCTTTCTAAAGTGTTGTATAACTCTTGGTCAATGTAGAATGGATTCTGCAAAGTTAACAATATTTGGTTTGGATCATTACTTTGATATTTAGACATTACTTTTGGAGGAAATTGCAGCACTTATTATATGAATTGCCTGATAGAACTAATGTTTATTATTTAAGTCCCAGAAAGGGAACCGTCATCTGTAACCGCATCACAGTGAACGGCTTCCAGGCTGAGAGCAAAGTGCAGCTTTTTATCTCTCTGTATCAAGAGACTGATGTGCTGATGCCAATTTTCCTATTTTTTTAAAAACACTGAGCTCTTGCTCAGACATACCAAAGCGATAGGAAGACTTGGACTGTCTCCTTTTACCTCAAGATTTAGAGTGCAGGAATCACAGTAACCCTAGTTAAAGGTGTTGAACTGTAAATAATGCAGGAAATACACAGCATCACAGAATAGTAGGGGTTGGAATGGACCTCTGGAGATCATCTAGTTCAACCCCCCTGCCAAAGCAGCTTCACGTAGGGCAGGTTACACAGGAACGTGTCCAGGCAGGTTTTGAAAGTTTCCAGAGAAGGAGGCTCCACAACCTCTCTGGGCAGCCTGTTCCAGTGCTCCTTCACCCTCACAGTAAAGAATTTTCTCCTTATGTTGAGGTGGAACTTTTTGTGTTCCAGTTTGTGCCCATTGCCCCTCATTCTGTCACTATCAGCATGCAGTTAATGAGGCAGGCAGAGCCTACTTCAACCATTCACTACCTCAGAAGGGTTAGTACTTCAACTCTTCCTCATCCTGCCCTCACTATACTCTCTTCCTGCTTCTCTCTGCTAAACCTGGAGCTTACCTGTTCCTGTTGCTTAGCTAGTTTAATTCACTCAAACAGGAGTAAGTAACTAATAGTAATAGTAAACAGAAACCCCAAAACACAACAAACTGTTGTTTATTGAATTAAACTGATGTGGTCTGATGAGGTCAGATATGTGCTAGAGCCAGTGCAAGGAAGGGAGAAGATTGGACTGTGCAGCAAAGAGGCAGGGAAAGAACTACTTCCAGCAGCAATGACCTCTTTGGCTCACCTGTCTCTTCACAGGCGAGCCAGTTCTGGCAGGTAGATAAGTGAGTATTAGAAGGAAGCTAAATGAGGTTAAAAAGAAGTCTGGTTTTTGTTTGAATCTTTTCATTTCAGTGGATGGAAAAGACATCAGCTGGTTCACACGTGTTCCGTAACAGCCGAGCTGAAGAAAGGGAAGCAGCCAAGCATGCAGAGGATCAACAAAAGAAACTGGAAGCTCTGTTTGCAAAATTCCAAGCAGAATATGAAAACCGTGAAGGTAAAGCTTTTGTTGTTTCTGTAAGAAACTTCTGACGTTCATAGAAGAGTTTAAAGAAACTGGTAAAAATTTCCAGTGATAGAGAAGCAGAGCCTGGGGTGTTGGATGGTTTGTTGCTGGTGGTTTTGTGTTGTATTGGTTTAGGGTTTTTTACTTCCTATGTATCAAGACCTTTCAGTACAAAATAGTTACATGCTTATTTGCTTGGCTTTGCAGCTATCTAGGAAACTTCCTGAGCACATTGGTAGCCAGGCTACTAAAAAAATTACCATTCAGATTATGCTTGGGGAAGTTCTATAAAATCCTAGAACTGTTAATTCCTTCCTCTTTGAAGACCTGATATTGTAATATTTCAGCTAGAGGTGGACACTACTTAGGATGTATCTCGGTACACCTGAACACCAAGAGTGAGCATCTTTCCTCACAAAAGTTGTGGAGGTATGGAGATCAGTTGAGCTGCTAAACGGGACAGCGACCCTGGTGACACAGGATGTGGAGAAGGCTGAGTTATTAAATGCCTTTTTCACTTCAGCCTTACCTAGCAATACCAGCATTCAGCAATCTCAGGTCTTGGAGACCAGGGTAAAGTCTGGAGCAAGGAAGACATACCCTTGGTGGAAGAGGATCAAGTTACAGAATACTTACGCAAACTGGACATATGTAAGTCCATGGTCAGCAGTGGTCAGCCCAAATGCTGAAAGAGGTGGCTGATGTATTTATGAGGCTGCTCTTGATCCTCTTTGAATGATCATGGAGATTAGTAGAACTGCCTGAAGACTGGAGGAAAGCAAATGTGACTCCTGCCTTCTAAAAGGACAGGAAGGAGGATCCAGAGAACTAGCTATAGGCCAGTCAGCCTTACCTTGATCCCTGAGAAGGTGATGGAACCACTAATACTGGAAACCATTTCCAGGTGTATGAAGGAAAAGGTCTTCAGGAGTAGCCAGCATGGATTCACCAAGGGGAAGTCATGTTTGACTAACCTGACAACCTTTTATGATGAAATGACTCGCTTGGGTAGATGAGGTGGGAGCAGTGCATATTGTCTACCTTGACTTCAGTAAGGCTTTTGACACTGTCTCCTTTGAGATGCTCATAGAGAAGCTGATGAAGCATGGGCTAGATGAGCAGTCAGGAGATTGAAAACTAGGCGAACAGTTGGGCCCAGAGGGTGATGGTCAGTGGCACAGAATCTTTTTGGAGACCAATAGCTAGTGGTGCACTTCAGGGATCAACACTGGGTCCAGTCCAGTCTTAACATTTTCATTAATGACCTGAAAGATGGGGCAGAGTGTACTCTCAGCAGGTTTGCTGATGATATAAAATTAGGATGGGCGACTGATGCACTAAACGATTATGCTGCCATCCAGAAGGACCTCAACAGGCTGGAGAAATGGGCTGACAAGAACCTTGTGATGTTCAACAAAGAGAAGTACAAATCTTGCAGCTGGGGAGGAACAGTCCCGTGCACCAGTACGTGCTCGGGGCTGCCCAACGGGAAAGCAACTTTGCAGAAAAGGCCCTTGGGGGTTCTGGTGGATGAGTAGAGGAGTGTTGACAGAAGGTCTAAGGAGATGATCCTTCTCCTCTGTTGAGCTTTGGTAAGGCCACGTGTGGAGTACCCTGTCCAGTTCTGGGCTCCCCAGTGCAAGAGAGACATGGATGTACTGGAGAGAGTCCCAACAAAAGATCGTAAAGAAGTTTAAGGGATTGGAACATCTGACATAAGAAGAAATGCTGAGAGGGCTGGGACTGTTCAGGCTGAAGAAGAAAAGGCTCAGGGGGATCTGATCAATGTACATAAACATATGAAGGGAAGGTGCAAAAAAGATGGAGCAGCGCTCTTCCAGTGGTGCCCAGTGACAGGACCAGAGGCAATGGGCACAAACTTACTTCTTCTGGACATTAGGAAGCCCCTTTTCACTGTGAGGGAAACTGACAGTGTTGCCCAGAGAGGCTATGAAATCTCCTTCTGTGGAGATACTCAAAAGCTCACTGGACATGCTCTTGGGAAGCCTGCTGTGGGTGACCATACTTGAGCAGGAGGGTTGACCAAGATGACCTCCAGAGGTCCCTTCCAACTTAACCACTTTGATTCTGTAAAGAGATGACACTGCACACCTCTGCCAGTGATTTCTAGTAGTGGTTCCAGGTCTGCTGTGGCTGTAAGTGCCACAGCTGGTTGCTGATTGCCACAGCTTCATGAATCTCATTGTGGCACCAGAAATGTGTCTGCTTCCCCTTAGGTGTGACTCAGCTAAACTGGAATGAGGAAGGGTGTGAAGACTCTTGCTACACTGGTTATGGATTCCAGCTGCCTTGATACTCTGGTCTGGTTTGGGGAGGAGTTTTTGTTGGATTTGGCTTGGTGTTTTGGTTTGGTTTTTTTCCAGGAACAGATAGGATTCCATCACTAATGGCAGCCTGTGCAGTTCAGATTTCACAGGGTCATATCTACAACCCAGATAGCCTCTCCTTTTCCGTAAGTCTTTCTCATGGTGACCTGTAACACTCAGATGTTCTCTAACTGCTTTCTCAGAACCTGGAGTCACTCACAAATACCAAGGAAAAGGCAAATAAAACCATACCCTAAAAAAACCACCAAAACACCAAACTATAAACCCACTGCTGAACTGTTAGTTGAAATCAGATTGCTTTATAGTTCTTTACTTCACTGATGTCAGTCACCTCACTGTGTTATGTTTGACTGGTGGACTTGTCTATACTGGAGTCTACTACGCTGAAGGAATTAATCAAAAAGATAGCAGCAAAACAACTTACCTGAGAAGAGGGTAATAGTTTAATGTAATGAAGTGATCTTGGCTTTTAGCTGGTGTCCTAAGGAGGCTTCCTGTGCAGGCCTGTGGTCACCTATTGTCCCAGATCTTTGTATCTTTGAGGCTTTTCTGCTGTATGAAAGGAAGAGGAAGTGACAGACATGCAGAAAATATGGTCAAATATCAATGAAGTTTCATGACAACCCATCAAGCTATCAAGTCTCCCACCTTCTTGTAGGTGCAGACACAGATACCAGCTTCCCCAAAGTTTATAATATTCTCATCTATGTTATGTTTAAATGGATGAGATTTATTTTTTTTTTTTACTGCTTGTATTTTCCTTATTTAAATCTATGTCTATATATACACACATACCAGTTCCTCTGTAGAAGTGGTTTGTAATTTTATTCTAGCCTGTGTACTACCCTGCTCCTCACGTAATTATTTCTTGTTTCACTTTCCAAGTGTACTGGTTGCACTTGTCATATAATGGGTTTTTTTAACAGAGAGAACTTGCAGAAGGACACCAAGGTCACACATAGTCACAAGGCAGCAGATCCGTAATTTGCAAGATGGTGCAGAACTTTATGAAGCAATTCAGAATGCATCTGATCCTGGTTATATGGAGGTAACCGTAGATCCTTCTGGACTAATCTTGAAATGCTTGTGGAATAATAACAATTTAAGACCTCCTGCTAAAATTGACCGTTAAATTACTATTTATTTTTGCTGCCTTTTGAGATTTTCTACAGCATACTTATTGCTAAATACATTAAGATAAAAAATTTTGAAGACATTTTAATGAAGGCCTGTTGAAATAGATGAATAATTTTTTGGACTGCAAAACAGAATGCTATTTTCTCTTGATATAAAAATCCAGGGCAGCACAATTAGAAGTTAATGTTACTTCTGAGTTTATTACTTGGCTTTGTCTTGCGTATATGAAAACTAAATCATCTCATCAGTCTTGAGTTTCACACACTTAGTGTTGCCTGCTGGTCCCTGAAGTGTTTGATTTATATTGCCATTGTTCTCTTCATCCCCTGTTCCAGTTCAGTGTCAACTTTTAGTAATTTTGATTTGATAAAACATTATGCATATCTGTGGTGCTACATGTAAAGGCATCTGGCTCTTGAAGGCTTGGTCAGAAAGGTGACACTCCTTAGTGTAAATCACTATGTCACCTCAGAGACAGCAGTCTCCTGAGAGGTGCAATTCTTTTCTTCAAAATACTTCTTTCTTATAAAGCAGGTGAGCATGCCTGTAACATTGAATATTCACATTAGTTAAGCACTCTTAAGCAGGCTTCTCACTAATTATCACATCAGAACAGTGTGTAAAGTAATACTTGGACAATGGAGCACCAACTGAGTACCAGTAAAGACTCCTGTTGTGTTGACACCTCATCTCAAGTCCTAGTAGTGTATCAGTTGAACAGTAAATTGCTTGTCACAGAGGAATGCTTAACAAGGAGGCTATCTGAAAATCTTTATGGGATTTCTTTTAATGAATTAAAAAGATACTGAGTACATTTTCCCTTGGTTACAGGAGTATCTCAGTGAAGACCAGTTGAAAGCTTTGAATGCTCACAGGCAGTTGATGAATGATAAAAAGCAAACTCAGATACAGGAAGAATTTAAGAAGGCTTTAGAGTCAGCAGAACAGGAAGAAAATGGTTGTTCCAAAAGAGATGTGTCTGCTGTATGGAAATTATGTGTGGTAGACTACAGAAAGCAAGACAAACATAAAGGTTAGTGCTTGGAAAATTATAAATAACTTTTATCTAAACATGATAACTGCCCAACATAGCAGGTAGATTCGAAGAGTTTCCCAACAGGATTCATAGAATGGTTTGGGTTGGAAAGGACCTTAAAAGATGATCTAGTTCCTACCCACCTGCCATGGGCAGGGACACCTCCCACTAGACCAGGTTGCTCAAAGCCCAATCCAACCTGATCTTGAACACATCCAGTGTTGGGGCATCTGCAACCTTCCTGGGCAACCTGTTCCACTGTCTCATCACCCTCACAGTGAAAAAGTTCTTCCTAATTTCTAATCTAAATCTACCCTCATCCAGTTTGAACCCATTACCATGAGCCCTCATGAAAAGTTCCTCCCCAGCTTTCTTGTAGGTCCCCTTCAAATACTGGAAGGCCACCATAAGGTCTCCCTGGGGCCTTCTCTTCTTCAGACTGAACAACCCCAACTCTCTCAGCCTGTCCTCATAGGAAAGCTGTTCCAGCTTTCTGAACATCTTTGTACTAGCTTGCATGTTATTATTTCCAGTTTTGTTTGGATTTTTTGTTTGAGGCTTTTGGATGGGAGGAGTGTTATAGATTTATTTTGTTTAAAAGCCTTCAAGTTAGTATTGCACAGCTAATGTACCTTAATCTGATATGTTAGGAGTGATGCTGAGTATCTGGCGCCCATTGCTAGATGTGTGTTCCTTGTTAAAGGAAGGTGGTCGGTACAGAATCTACCAGCTGTCAACCTCACAGTCCAAAGGGAGATCAGACTCAGCTAACGTACAGTTAACAGCAACAAAGAAAACTCGGTATCTACAACTACCCGTAAGTGCTTTAAGTGCGTAAAGGTGTATCATGAAAATGTATCACAGTCTGTGTAGCTGTACTGTAAATACTTAAGTTTTGTGTTTCCTCAGGTATCACAGGAGATGCTGGTACAAATTTTCTTTCCAAGAAGGGCTCTAAAATTCACCAGTTTGTTGGATCCTTCTTTTCAGCCACCATGCGCTGAAGTTGATTTAGTTGGAGTTGTAGTTTCCATTAGCAGGACAGGTACGTTGTGGACCACACTTGTGTCCTCCCATTGAATAAGCACTAATTTTTTTTTATTTCAAAATTAAAATGATCTTTGTGTTGTACCTGCATCTCAGGCCTGTGAAAACCTGCCAGTACAGCCCATCACCGTGATATGCTGGCAGAGAATTCTCTTTTCCCAAAGAAAAGCTGTCTTTGCTTATTAGATCAGGAAGAATTTAGTAAGGGAGGATCTAAGCTCAAGAGAAGATTTTATTTCTTTTCCATAAGTGGTGGACATAAGTTCTCACATATGTGTTCAGCACCTGTAGAAGTACCACTGTCCATGGATGTGAGTTCCCTCGCTGGTGTACAGTGTCATGGAGTGAGTGGAACACAGGCACTGGAGCTCCTGGGCAGGGACAGGTGGATCATCTTCTGAATGAAAAGGAAAAGCACCACGGGACTGTTGGTTTTAAGCACTGGAACACAGAGTTTGAGTTGTTTTCTGTGATCAGTAGGGAGATAGTGTAGAATATGAATGAAGCAGGAAGCATCTGTTACCATACAGATAGGTTGCCATGTTACATCTATCAATTTTCTATCAAGATGTGACATTTTATAGATACAAATCACAGTAATCAAACTTTACTTAATGATTTAAGGTTTAATTCAGATATTTTCCTTGATTTAGGTTTCAGTACTATGGTGTACGTATCTGATGAAGGCTACAATTTGGTGGCAGTGAAGATCTGGACAGATCTCAGACACTTTGCCATTGAGGACATAGTTGTGCGCTGTTCGTTCATTTCTGCAAGCAACCTTCAGTGGCAATCTGAATTCAGGTCTGAAATTCCTGTGCTGCTGGCTGGAGACCTTGCTGTATTCTCAGCCAGTCCAAAGGAAAACTATCTTCAAGAGAAGATTAATGAACTACGAAGTAGGATAGAGGTAAATCTGTAGATTTTTAGTTTAATGATCAATTTTACTTACTGCTGTGTTACATTCTTTACCAAAAAGTCCATTAGTAGTACTAATAAATCTTTAAAACAAGTAATGCACATAATGTTGAATTTGAGAGGATTTTCTGGGAGATGGAGTAAGAAGGTTCCTGGTGGACTCTACACATCATCTACTGAATGTCTTTTGCCTTTTTTTTTAATTCAGCTCAACCAGCACTGTCTTTAGGCTGTGCCACAGAATCTTCTCTGGCTAGCAAAAAATATTCCCTGTCAATAGGGAATCTGTCATGGACAGTTTGGCTCTAGCCTCTTAGAAGTTGCAATCTACTGTCTGGTCCAGCTGAATGCATTCAGTGTCAGATTGTTCATTTCACTTGTTATTTCAATTTTCTAGCTGTGCTAAATAGCATGTCTTGGTTATGCATTCTCACTTCTTACTGAAAAATAAGTTTAAATACTTATGTATCCTTAAATATCCTGATCCTTAAATAAAGGACTTTCTTGTTAACACTAAAAGGAAGGTTTGATATTCCTCTCCACAGAAAGCACACTTGTCTTCTAAGTTGTTGATTTAATATAAAATGAACTTCCATTGGGATTATGATGGGAAAACAAAGTCTGAAATACTTTTGTGAGCATGTAGTACTTGCACAATTTTAAAAGCAGCTGTTCTGCATTATAAACTGTTCTGCTTTACAGAATGTGGCCTCCTTTTGCTCTGATGCTGAAAGTAAACTGATGAATTTGCTGCAGAGAAATCCCTCACTCACACCTGGTTTAACTAAGAGATATGGCTTGGAGTGCCCCTCTCCTGCCTGCAGCTCAGGGCTTGACACAGAGGATAGAAGTTTGGTAAGCTTGTGGTAATTAATACTGCGTGTATACAGACAGCATATACAGTAAAGATATAAGCAAGTTTTATACTGATAGCTGTGGTGAATGGTCTCACCTCTCAGTCCACTCCATACGTTCTCTTCAAGGCAGTGCAGGCTGATGAGAAGCTTTCTCTGTGTGGGGATTTAGGATTATTCCCCAGGAAGAACCATGACACTATTCTTCTCTAAGCAGTACATGAAAACCTCCCCTGTGGCCTGTGTTTTCACACCTTACTTATATTCAGAATATTTAAAATGAATCAGCCTTTCCCTGTAGATGATTTATGGCTTCCTTGGTCTCACTGTAAAGATTATCTGACATGGATGTCACTGAAAGGGAAAATCCTGATGTGCAGATTTTTCTTTCAAGGCATTCTGTAGTTCCTACTTTTTTTTTTAGAGAATTTACCTCTCAGTCTTCTTTTCCTAGATATTGTTTGCTATTTCAAGGATTTAAAAGAGAAGAGGTATTACCTAGTAACTGTTGACATTTTATAGCAGTCTTGACAAAAATGGAGTTATTCAAGTTTCCCACAGAGGCTGCTGGTGGCAAGTTGTTCCTGACATGGAGCTCACATGAACTGCAGTCAGAACAAACACTTTTCCTGCCACTAGTTGGGAGGGAGGTGGAAAGACCCTGAAGTGAGATCAATCCCTGGGGTCTAAATTTAAGCTTATAGGCATCATTTTCCATTTCAGAGAGTGCGCTAATATTTAATTCTGAAGGTTTAGTTCATGTCTGCTTATTAAATATATTACCCAAGTTAAAACCAGTGAGACCTAAAAGATGTTCTCAGGTTACGTATGTGTTTGAATGATTTGCTGTGCAGCATCTATCTTCTGTGTACGGTTATCTTCAGGTTCTTTGGTTTATATTCTATCCCTTTTTTCTTCAAAAACTTTTTCCTCATTTTCCTGTGTTTAACAACCTGTTGAGGATATACCCAGTGCAGTAGGAGATTTAATTCCTTTTTATGAGTGCTTTGATTTTAGTATCTGGCACATTTAGCTTAGCTCTCAGAAACAGAACGTAAATGTGCTGTCTTAATGTACATGTAAACAGTGATTTATCGAGCATCAGCACTTGAAAGAGGAATATCAGTCACCATCAGAAGATAGCAAATTAAACTTGGACAAAAATGATGACACAGCATTTTTCTATCAGGTTTTTTCCCCCATTTTGTGGAAGTAATTGAGGAAGCTAATGAAATGGGACATTCTATTCAACATAAACCTTACTTCTTTTTAACTAGATCTCTTCTAAAATGGAAATAAAGCATCCAAGCCCTTTGTCAACTAGCACACCGAATGTGAAACTCATCACACAGGCAGCAAAAACACCTTCACCTGCTGCAATTGATGAGGACCATCTCAAAAACAGCAAAAAGAGAAAAGCCATGGACTTCCTCAGCTGCATACCTGCCCCTCCCCCACTGACACCAATGCGTTCAATCATCTCTCCATCTTTAAAAAAAGCCTTTCAGCCTCCACGCAGTTTGGGTTTACAGCACAGCAAGTCAGCGGAAGAAACCAATCAGAATGTTGGTCATGTCACCCCCTGTAGAAAACTGAGAGAAACTGTCTATCTTCCTGAGAATGACCTGGTTGCTGATGAAGAACTTGCTATGATTAATACACAAGCACTCATGAATAATTTACCAGAAGAAAAGAAGATAGCTTATGTAAATGAAAACAGCAGTACAGTAGATACTAATTTATCTGATGGTCTTTCACCAAAAATAGTTGCATGTCTTCAGGGGAAGCAAATAACTCATCCAAAAGCAGTTCTGAAGTAGGTGAGGCTCTTCAGAAGGACACAAAGAAACTTGAGGTCTCATTACCAGCCCACGGAATGCTACAATGACAAAACCTCCAAAAAAGGCTACTGAATACACATGTACAGTTATTGTATATATTTAAAATTCAAATTATTTTTACACTTTGTGCATTAAATTCTGATTGTATTTAATAAAGTTATATTACAAAAACAGACTCTTGAAATGATATTTCATCTACAAAATAATCTAGAATAATTGCACATTTATCATGTATCGTACAATAGCATCAGTAGGGCTGAGGGTTTGATGATATTTTCTAAGACATAGATTCAGATGTATTCCTAAATTACAGCAGGATCTTTGTTTGGGTCTAAAGCAATCACTTTTTTTACCATTGGCCATATCAGAATAGTTGTTTGGCTGTCAGAAGTGGCACAGAGCAAAACAAACAGTTCTCTAAGTTTGTTCCCAAACATTACACTTTACCTCTGAAACACTGTGCTGTAATTCTGTGCTTTTCCTCTCAACCTTTCCACATAGCACTAAAAGAGGTTCAGGGAAGAGCTGTGATTATCTGATTCCTATTAGCGCCATACAGATGTATTTAATGATTGATCCTTGGTGACTATTTCTGAGCTACTCCTCCTTAAAGCTGCACTTGAAGCCACAGCATCATGAAAGTTAATCAGATCTTTCTGTGATTTTATCATGAGATCTTTCTGCTGGGAGTGAGGGAGTCAGTACTTGAATTCATTATTTTGTCCTCATTAATTTCAAGAGGTGAAGCTTCTCAGAACTGAAGTTTTTCCACTGGCAAGGGAAACAATTCTGCTGGACCAGCTCACAACTCCACATCTTAATTGTCAAGCGCCCCCTTATCCTGCTGCTCCCCAACATGCACGGGTCAAAGGAGGGAGGATGCTCCGGAACTGAGCCCACCAGCTCACACTCGGTGACCTTTCAAGGGTCCTGTGTCACTCACATGGCTTGAGTGCTGAACTGGGGGCGGCTCCTGTCACAAAGCTGGACATTGTAGCAGGACTGGAGCATGGTAATGGGCTGACACAGGCTCCCTGCACACCATTGCACACCATTCCCCAGGCCCCACCATGGTTTACAGTGATGATACCACTTCTTCAAATGTGGCTTCAATAAAAAAATGCCATTCATCTCATACATCTACTAGAGACAATTCAGCTGCTGCCCAGAAATAGCATTTTTATTTATGCCTCTTGCACCTCTCTCTCTGCTCAATTGCTAGATGAATGGCAGCTCTACCCATATTTCTTAATGTCCAATGTGAGCTGTCTTCATTTCCTACTGCAAAATAACTTGCTACTGTCCTATTCCATGAGCACTGCCTAATAATCCACTCCTATGTAAAAAAAAAATTGCCATCACAAATGCTGAGTTTTAAAAATATTTCTTGATGAGGACATAATCAGAATTTACCTACATGGATAAAACTGCAGGATAGATGGGGTTTTTTTGGTTTTATCTGATGGATTTTTTTGCTCATCTATCAGTCAGTGGCTTCCTGGCCCTTTGTGGTAGAAGGAACTGATCGCTCCTCTTACAAGAACCTTTTTTTTTTTCCTCCTTGCTGAAGTCATTCTTTGGTCCTTCTGGGTTAGTTTAGGTATTTGATAGCCTTGTGCTCCAGCTGTTCCAAGCTGCTCCTCAAGCCCTGTTCCTACTTAATAAGCACTAGCTTAATGCTGATGGTTCCTTGTAGGAGCCCCTCTATATGGACTCATCTCAGGACCAGCTGAACTCCTATGGCTTAGTTTAGTTTGGTGTGTTAATGGGTTTCACCTCCAGGCTGAAGAAGCTGTTTGGCTGTGATAGAGCTAAGACCAGTGTGATACCAGGCAGCAGAGGTGTGGAGGGGGGAAGAGTATTGAATCTTGCTACACTCTGTTAGAGCTACCTTTCCTACCATTCACTTTGCCTCTTAAAGCCAGGCAAGGTGGAGTGGGCATACAGAAAAGGTTATACAGACAGAAAGCGTTAAAATGGCAAGAAATGAGCTACATGGAGAAGGAATTGGCTACACGGCCTGTAGGAAAGATAGAATTTAGGCCTATTTAGTGTTATCTATTAGTGACAGAGTGCAGTAGAGGAAAAAAAATGTGTGGAACAGACAGAAAATTTCACCATCAGCCTGATCAGGTTTTTAGAAAGAGGAATGGGAAGGAGCACAATCTGTACTGGGATAGTGCTTTTAGATTGGTCATGTAGAGCTGCGAGATCATGATCTCACATTTAAAGATTTGTAAGAAATAATTTAGAAATGTAGAAGAAAAATACAAGAATAAAAACAGTTTTGAAAAAGTAAAACTAGACGTTTCTGTATCCTGATAATTAAAACACACTGAGGAATCCACCTTTTCATCTCAATGGCATGTTGTTTGTACGTGCCACGTGAGGTCTTCTGTTTGAGAAGGCTGGAAGGGGGTTGAAATGGACACTCATGCCATAAGCTGTGTTTGGTCCACTGGAGCTTCTCTCCTCTCTGCTTGGTTTTTCAGACTGAAGAACACTGTGGAAGGTAACATTGTGCTCATATTGTTCTTTCATCTGTTGTATCTTTTGTCGAGGGACATGATGAATGTTTCGTCTGTGGAGTCAACAGAAAATACAAGTGTTTAGCTGCCCGTGTATCAGAGGTTATCTTAAGCTTGTTAAGTTTCCTCATACATTCAGGATAATGGTTCCTGTCCCCATTGATCTATTTCTAGGCCTTTCTTTTTCAAATTGTTTTTTGCTTCCACCTACTTCTTAAAAATATTTTTGTGACTGCTGGAAAATGCAATGCAAGTATTTTTGTGAGCAGCCAGGACATAGGTAGGTCAGGTAAAAAAAGAGCTATGTAGAAGACCTGTGTATTATTTTATATGAGGTTTAGTGCTAAAAGCTTGTTAGCCTCGGGGTGAGCTTTTATAGCTCTGGAGAAGGGCAGACGGGAGATGCAGATAGCCCAGACACTGTCTCACCATCAACAACTGAGGTCAAAAACCTGTTGTTGCTTTGAGCACAAGTGGGGAAAACCCACACCTGATGTGGCTCAGGCTGGGGGCAGGTTTGTAAATGATGAGCCTGAGAGGGAGGGGCACAGGATGCTCAAACATGCAGGGCTTTCTGGGTACATGTTTCAGAGGGGGTGGTTTTTCTACTGCCTGACTCACTTCAGCACAGTCAGGCTCCTTTAGGGCTGAATTCACTGCAGAACAGGGACTGAGTAACAGAAATTTTCCACAACTCTTCTGTAGGCATTTACTAGGTTACTTTTTAGGGTATACGAAGAGGAAGAGGGCTGACCTTTCTCAGAGCACATGAATAAAATGAGAAGCTGTCTGCTGTATCAAAGAGAAAAAGCTGTACCTTGTCAGTTCTCGAACATTGAACTTCCAGGGCGTATCTGGTTCTTGGAATATAACTTCATATCTGTTCTCACGTGCCTGAAGAAGGACACAGAAGTTTTAGACATATGGCTGCTGAGCTCAGGAGTAACCGATCTGCCAGGCTCCCTGAGATTTTATCTGGCTAAGAAACGTATCGCATGTACGAGGAGCCAGAAAGAGGAAGACAGCCATGAGTCCCGTCCAGGTGCTGGACAGAGTCCCAGCTAGTTCATTTCCTTCTACAGCAAAGGATTTGGGTCTCTCAGCAAAACTTCCCTCCGCATTTCCCCTCGCCTCCCCCACAGCAACAGCGTCCTGGCACTTGAACTCTCTGCAAGTCACAGATGGTTCAAGAGCCACAGGCCAGCCATGCCAATCTGGAGCTTCCAGGAGTGGGAGGTCAACATCTAACAGTCATGCTATCTCCAGCCACTGAGTCTACAGACCTCCATTTTTTTTAAGGTAAAGCAACATATTTGTGTGTATACATATATATTTAATACAATTATTGATTGCTTTGGGGTTTTGATTCGAGGGAAAGGAGGCAGGGAAATCTGTTGACTTTTTTTACATCTGGTTCCCCTCTGCACTCTCTCACTTGCTCCCTAGTCACCCACAAGCCTTCACAACTGCTGCTGGGATGACATGTCCAGGTTTTCCAGCACCACTATTAATTCCTGCCTCTTTTGTGCTCCCATACAAGCAATACTTAGACACAAATTTCTTAACTGGCAAGACCACAACCCAAGAAGAGAAGCATGCGTGTAACATTAGCAGGCAGGCCGCATTATGAAAGTCTACTAAAAACATTGCCATCTCTGCCAGAACTCCTGACGAGATACCAACATGCCTTAGAAGACTCTTTATTACGTCTTTTTCACAACTCATAAACTAAAATTGTAAGTCGTATCTTGATGCATTTGTCAACAAATAGTTTGGAAACTATTCAATTCATATCACTGCTGGGGAAGGGGATGACATCTTGACAGCCAGGAAGTAACAGGACAAGTTCAAAGACCTTTTCAAGTAGTTTTGCCTTCACTATGTAGCTGACTACATCAAAAAACTACACTGGCACCTCTGCCCCTACTTTGTCACTGTACCAATCCTTAACTGTAGTGAGAGAACTAAGGGAAATGGAAGCAATTCTTTTTAGCCACGTTAAGAACCATTTCAGTCAGATCACCTCGTACATGTCATAGCTGAGCATATAAAAGCAATAAATCAGAGCTTTCCCTACCATCATCACATACGGCTTCATTTCCCAAGCATGGATGTTGGTATTATCAATAATAACCGGGCTTTTCCCATTCTTCATTGCTGTGCGTGCTGGAATGTAACACATCAAGTAAAGCTAAAATGTATTCAGTAACAGACTGAGCCAGGTTTTGCCAGCCCCAAAGCCCCACTGCTAGCACAGTTGGGTCCCCACCAGACATGGGTTTGTGGCTACCACCCAGAGGCGAGCAGAGGTCAATGACCAGCAGGTACTCTCCGGAAGGAGGTGATGCAGCCACTGGCTGTGCTCAGGAATAAGACCTGAAGCTCTTGTAGAACATACTTAGCAGTATCACAGCACTAGGTACCTACAACAGCTAAAAATGCTAAAGATCCCTGTTATATGATCTCAAAGTGTTTTCTATTGCTAGACACGAGTCCAGAGCACAGCCACAAGCACGTTAAAATTTTCTCGCTGAAGTAGAGACCTGGGTTGGTTTATTCTCAAACTTCTAACTAGGTTTGCACATTTTCCTCCTGGATCTCACTAACTCCCCCCCAGTAACACCCACTTCCAAGTCAGGACAGGCATGTAAGCAGTCACAGTCTGAAGGACATGGTGCATACAGCTGTGGCATTTGCATGCCACCTGCTGTTACCAAGCTTCAGCAGCGCTACCTAATAGTCACCATTTTAATTTCTAAAATAGATACCATCTATCAATCACCAACATTTTTCCATTTATAAATTTCTCTCTCATAATTCAGAAGAAATAAAATCAGAAGCGGTAAATATATTTTTTTTTAACCAGCACCCTGTGAACTGCAGTGTATGACTCTAAGAGATTTTATCTGGGGGTTAAGTTTAGAGACAGACTGAAAAGCAAAACTATTCTGGAAAACCCCTGGACCAAGTTTGGTCACCTCTCTTTTGGTTCCATTTGTGTGCATCCTCTAGGAAATCTGGCTCAAACACGTATACACCATTTTCAACAAAGTAGTCATCAGTGCTAAGAACGACAGCACCAGGATAGTCACGCTTCAGTTGTCTGAAAAAAAAAAAAGATTTACATTCTGTGATTCTGTGATCTGCTGATTAATTAAGATTATTTCGTGGTAGCAACCACCCCAGAGAGCAGAGACTCACTGCTGACGGACTGGTCAGGACTAGGCTGTGACCACTGCTGTGTATTGTTTAGCACCTATCTGTTGTTACCTCCTAGCTCCAAAGAGATGCTTTATTCACATAATTACTGCTGGGCAAACAAATCTAACAAAAGTCATGTTGCAAACAGTCATATTATTTTTGCTTTCATTATGGTCCCAGGCAAAGAATTCTTATTGTGAAAAGCATGGGAGAACCTAATGGTTATCTGTCTGGTGACTCTTGTGCTGATAAACTGAGATATTCAGATATATATTCAGTTCTCCCGATAATTCGGCATCTCACCTTTCCCACCCCTTTACACATTTACATCACAATCTCTCCTCTAAAAAATTGACCATGATAAAACATGTATTTTCCCTTTAGTTACTAATGGGCACACAAAATTGTACACGTAAATAAAAGATTTTTTTTTTCTTGCTCAGTGTTTCTTTTAAAGATGTTCTCGACCAGTGCAAATTAAAAAAAAATCTTTGCATAGCATATATCTTATTAAATTTTTAACACAGGAGCTTTGATATTAACCCTTAAGCAATCTAAATAGTACATGACTATCTGTAAACTCAGTTTACTACCCCCATATCGCTAGTAAATAAAGTAGATGACATTTGTGCTTCAAAGGAGGAATAATATGACACAGAACATGCCAAGAACTATGAATTACTGTCATATTTGCTATATTCACACCAAAAAAACTCCTACTAACAGCAACGTAAGAAAACACTAAGTGGGAAAAAGATGTTTTACCTTCTGCTTATTTTGATGTCTTTAACTTTTAGCTTTCAGAAACAACCAACCAGACACTGAAGTTTACGACTTTTTCTGTAATCCTCTGTTGCCCATGAAGCTGACAAAAATCCCACTTCTTCTGTCCCTTAAAATTTCCAAGGGCACTCAAACCTCTTCAGTATGTTCCTTGAGAAAGAAGTCTTCTACAGTCTACACAGGACCACAAGTTGGTTTAGGAGAAAGGTTTTACATAATCTCCAGGCTCCTAATCAATGTACACAATAAAAATGCCCCTATTTTACCAAAACATACACCAGCTATGCAAAATCAGAGAATTACAGAATCATGTTTTGGGTTGGAAGGGACCTTTAAAGATCATCTAGTCCAACCCCATGGGAGGGGGGAGGGGACAAAATGGGAGGACTTGTGTTATTAACTAATATTGTGTTATTAACTAATAAATTTTGAGCAGCACTGTAAGAAGAAAATTACCCACTGCTGCTAGGTCAGTAAGTGTAAAGCACACTAAGGAGGAAAAGAAAAATGTAATCTCTTTGCAGGATCAAAGGGTACATAGGAGCTATGTTTGCTTTTTAAAAAAGCCACTGAACTTGAAGTGCTGCACTGCGATAAGCAGGATCTATCAAAGGTTCAGTATTAATCTGCCCACGTGGGACATTTAATTGCCCAGCGTTACTGCTCTGTCCTGCAGTAGATACAAAACACGGTACACTCTGTAGCTTGCTAAAGAAGTGCTGCCCTCACCTTCTGCAGGGCGAAGCAGAATTCCACACCAGGTACTGCATCTCAGTAAATCAGCTGATACAGCTCAGGTACTTCTGCTCTGACACAGCATGAGCAAACTTCATGTATCTACCAGCAGGCCTGGAAACAGGCCTTGGAAACGTGAAGTTGTGCAGAGGCTGCTGTGATTCCAAAAAGAGAATCTTTCCCTTGAAAACACAGCCATGTTCCTCTCTGACCACAACAGCATCAGGGAATAGACAGCTGGAGTATCCTGCCTTACTCACCTGAAGATCTATTCCTATGATTTATACCATTTTTAAGTCCCTTTTTTTCTGAATAGCATCTTCTGTGCTTTCAAACATTTCAGATTTTAACTCTATGTATAGGCAATAAATCATTATTCAGGATTTCATCTAGCTGGATGTATTAGAGTACTTGGGAAAAGTCTCCATGATCACTAATAATACCATCAGAGATGAAAAAAATCTACAACTGTGTTTCACAGGCTGCCATGTTTTTCCATCAGAAGATTTGAAAATAAATTGATTTCTGACTTGAGCCTGGTAAGTAGATTGGAAAGAACGTTTCCAGTGCTCAGAAGGCAACAGGAAGGTACGTCAGGCAGATCTGAGAGACCATAAATTCCCAAGCTACTTCTAGTGTAACAGGGATCAGAACATGTATGTACTGACACCACAAAAAACTGCTCGCTCTGGTCACTCTTCCTTACACAAAGCATTCTCATGGCATTCAAAAGCCTTTAGTTTCAGCAGAAAATCAGAACTATGAGACCTGGAGCACATGCCCAGCACTATCTGCTGTGTCATGAGGGCTTTGCCCCAGTGGGAGGCCACCAGCCGATGGCAGAGCACATACCAGCCTTTGTGTCCCGCCTGCCGGGACTACCGCAGCAGCAGCTGCATTTCATAAAGCAACAGGCTGCGTGTTTGATAAACACCTCCAGCAGAATCACCTGAAGGGGTTTTATAGAAAGGTAAATGTTTACAAGGCATTGCCACCTGGAAGCTGGAGCTGCAGAGCTAAAGTCCATGAACTCCATAAGAGCAGTGGGGTCAGGGTGCTGGGATGAACTGGGCAAAAGCAGCAGAGAGAACTGGAGAAGGTTCCAACCAGTGACGCCTCAGCGCCAACACATTTTTTCCTTCCTGTTCTGGAAGATTGCTCCCTTTGCGCTTCATAAGGAAGTACAAGAATGACCTCGTTTCAGGTGATAAATCAACAGCAGTGGCTGAAAAGTTACGTTTGATCATGCCCAGCCTAGTGCTGAAGCAAAACTGCTAGATAGAGGGTCACCTGTTACTGGAGCTGTGCATCACAGCAGTATGTTGTAGGAGAGCTGGAAATACAGCTACTCTGTTGGGAAAGCGAGCAGGAGCTTATATGTGTCTCACTTGATTTTGCAGAAACATTTTTGGAAGCTATGCCTGCTATGCACCTCAGGTAACTGCTTTCTTAGCAGTTGCCCAGGACTGATCGTGAAATCTGTCCTGTGAAGTTGGGGGGAATGTGTTCAGGAGGAGGGTGTCACACACAGAAGCAACTCCCAGCTGCCCTTCTTTGCCTAAGGGACACCTAAAATATGCGGTTCAGAGAAGTGTGTCCTTAACAATGAAGTAACTTGAAAGGTTTGTAGCTTGGTGGTGAGCAGACCAACTCCTCATTCTGCCTTAACTATTCAATATATTACAGGTGGATCCTTCACTGTCTTTACCAGAATATGCAAACCAGACCGTACCAGTGTTGGCTGCTCTGAGCTGGGGAAGTGACAGGGATGGGGAAATCATTTTAATGAAGATGCTGTAACTAAATCTTACAAAGATGTAGCCAAATGGCACTGGTTGACACAGAAAGGTCAGGGAAATAAGACATGGATTCAAGATTGTTCCTAGGATTGTGTGACAAACTGAATAGAGGCCTTTCCACTGGAGCCATCACCAGGTTGTGACATCACCAGCAATAACACTGGCAGTTTGTCACATTTCTAAGCATTGTAAAGTTGGACAAGTTGTAACCAAAATACCCGCTGATACGAAGAATGAACAAATGGAGGTGCGTGTGAAAGCACCAGAAGAAACAACAGATCAAAGGCTAAAACTATAATACACACTGGCAACCAAAGACATTGTTAACAGCAATAAAACCGGGAAAGGCACTGGTGCACACCCCCTAAAAGCCCAGCATCAATGACCCATGGAAGACCCATGCTCTGAAAGCAGGAGGATGGCCAGTGAGTCACACCAGCCCATGTACACCCTCCTTCTTCCCCTTGTTTCAAAAGGGGGAGAGGCTGCAGTGGAAAAGACACCCAAGATGAGAAAATTAAAATAAAGGGCAAAAAAACCCTGACTAAGATTTATGGAGCACCAAATAAGCAAAATTCAGAGGCATAAAAATGGCTCCACAGAAACTGGTGGCTGTGAGATGGCATAGCAGACCTGACCAAAAGCCACCCTTGTCAGCATCAATCAAGGGAATCCCAGAAAGGTGAGCATGGGACAGCTGAAGGTCCTTGTCCTCTTTGATTTTGGGCAGACCACCCATGTTGCAATCATTTAGCTGTGATAATGTGAGTAAATAAAATCTGAGTGAATAAATGTGAATGGGTAAAATTAGTTTACAAAGGAAATAATCACCTTCCTCCTCCCATAGGATCTTGCACTGAGCTTTGTTGCAATAATTTTCTGCAAATATCACTTTGCTTAGCACACTGCTTTTACCAACACCAAAAGGTACGGGATGTGGGAACAGCAAATCTCAAGAATTTTCTTGGCACAGTCCTTTCATAATCTGGACAGAGTTAATGTACTAAATGCCATTTTTACAGCTGCCCTTTAACCTGTTTACTGCTGAATGGCTAAATATAATGATACAATTAACGGGGCTAGAAACAGAGTAAGTGCCTCAAATGTTCATCTCACGCGGGACTAAACCAATACTTACAATGGATTTTGTAAATCTGTCATTAATAATTAAACTTGTGTTTTGACCTAAAATAACCCAGGCGAGTCAGTTATTTGCACTGCCTGAAAATAAGGCCCTAAATCATGACATTCTTACTGTACTACGATAAGACCCACACACCCCTGAAGGAGAAGGGCTTGCACTTATACCACCTCTTTAGGGAGGGTCATGTATTTTGGGTGTCAGCAAAGGCACAGCATTTGGCTGTTAGTCTTGCAGAAGTCCTGTGAAGCAGAAGGCACGTCTGACAGGAAGGGCTGTACTGAAACAAGGAAAATGCACATTAACCCTTCCTGGAACTGCACGGGTTCCTCATCCAAGCAGGGGAACCAGAGTGAGAAGACAGCAAATGTTCCTCTTTCCATGGAGAGTGGGTGACACTGGGAGCTGTGAGATACTACCAGACTGTGAGATTCTGTCATACCAAATCACAGCTATGCTGCATCACAGTGACTGTGGTGCTGTCTCCCAGCACTCCCCTCCAGTTTTTATTTTTAATTCACCTTGGAGCTGTTGGAGAGTGGAGTGGTCTCTGCCGATTTTATACACCCTTACAGCTCTGACCATGAGTGCAGGACATCATGAAAACAGAAGGCAGGGTGGTCAATTTTCACAGTTAGAAGAGGAAGTGCTTTAATACGTATGGACAAAAAAAAAAGCACCAGTCTGGCACTTTTTAGAGAAGAAACAACAACTACCTCGGCTGTTGATCAGTCCACATCTTACTAGAAACATCCCCTTGGTACTGCTCACTCAGGCCAACTGTCCTATGGGCAGTATATCCAGAAAGCAGTGACAAACAGCTGGAGCAACGAAGCTTTGAACCTTCTCTGAAGACAGTGGAGGTTTCCAAACGGCTGCGCTTACTCAAGGTTCCTGCCAGGCCCCAGGTTCCCTCCCGAGCCAGAAAACCAGCTCTGAGCTGGCTCCTCAGCCTTCTCCCAGGGGTTTGCAGCAAGCTCTCCGCTCTGAAGCAGGAGCCAGGCGGGCTGAGGACTTCCTGAGGCCTGCCCGGCCTTGCACCGGGCGATCCCCGCTGCTCCCCCACACACCTCCCCTACAGCGGAGCTCTCCCCCCGGAGGAGCCGAGCCCCGGCAACAGGGCCCCGCCGCCGCCACCGAAGGCAAAATGGCCACGGAGCCGCCGCCTTACCTGGCTAGGGTGCTCTTCCCGGCTCCCGGCAGCCCCCGCAGCAGCACCAGCCTCCCGTCGAAGCGGCGCCGGCGAGGTTGCAGGCTCACCTCCCTCAGCGCGCGGAGAAGCTGGTCATCCATACCCCCTGTCCCCCGGCGGCCTGAGGGCCCAGCACCGGGCGGGGCGGCTCCGGGAGGGAAGGGGGGGCGGGAGCAGGGAACCGAACGGCTGCTCCCGCCCCCCCCTCCCTCCTGGGGCCACCCCGGCCGGTCCTGAGGAGGCGGCGGGAGCCGGGGGTTCGTCCCCGTCCCCGCTGTGGCCTCCACGGAGAGTGGGAGCAGGGGAGAACTCGCGTCCCACAGGGGAGGTTGGCGAGACGCTGCCCTTGTGAAGCTATTTAAAATCGGGGTTAATCTTCTCCCAAATTCTCAAAGAGATGAGAGCGTTCAGTGTTCAGCCCCGCGTGCTGTGCAGAGCAACCAAGGAAGGGAAGCATCGGATCACTTCAGAGCTATCTACAGGACCCTAGATACAGACTGAGTTTTCTTCTTTATTTTTTTTTTGGTTTTAAGGTAATGGAGGCATTGGAGTCAACTCCCTCCCATCCCGCTCCACACCAAGGATTCCAACAGATATAGTTAAATAAATGCCTTGCACTTGCAAAATGCACCTGTGCATCACGCTCACCACATCAGCTTTACTTTTTTCAAAGATACCACATAGAATCATAGAATGGTTTGGGTTGGAAGGGGCCTTAAAGGCCATCATCTAGTTCCACTAGTCTGGGTTGCTCAAAGCCCCATCCAGCCTGGCTTTGAACACTTTCAGAGATGGGGCATCCACATCTCTGGGCAACCTGTTCCTGTGTCTCACCACCCTCACAGTGACAAAATTCATTACATCTAATATAAATCTACCCTCTTTCAGTTTAAAGCCATTACCCCCTTGTCCTATCACTACAAGCTCTTGTAAATAATCCCTCTCCAGCTTTCTGGTAGGCTCCCTTTAGGAACTGGAAGACTACTACAAGGTCTCCCTTCTCCAGGCTGAACAACCCCAATGCCAACTCTCTTTGCCTGCCTTCATAGAAGAGACATAAGAAACTACAGCAAGTTTAACAAGATTTATTTCCCTTGCAGAAAACCTGACCTTCTTGAATCACACAAGCCACAGAAAAAAATTACAGTTTCCAATTAAGCCAAAAACGGTGTGGTATCAAACTCTCCTCTATCAGAGCCATACACAGTATCAACACCAGCTTGGTTAGAAGCAGCCTCAGGTACACCATGGGAATGTACCACCATTGAACTACAACACCAGTTTTAAGAGTTTGCAAGCAGTGCCAGGAGAAAGCTTAGCTCCCTGGGATGTGGCACACCAATGCTAGATAAATCAAGGGCGGAGGGAAGGAAGAAGCGGCCCAAAATAAGATACATAAACTTTGAAATTCAAAGATAACAGGCTTTTTTTAAAAGTAAACTTAAACTGGCAATATCTTACTAAAAGATGAAACACCTTTTGTCCATACAATAATACTGTGAGATTTTTGAGATCTGAAAACTGTTTTTATTTTAAGCATTCTGGAAGGTCAGTAATAGAAAATATAGGCATTCAGATTTCTCAAGAAATAAACGTAGGAAGAAAATATTAACCCTTGAGTGGCATTTTCTTGAAATCAAACTAACTTTTCTGCTGCCACTAGTACCTTTGGTAAGTTCAAAGCTGTGATTATGGCCAGCATGAATTACCTTCCTCCTCCCCATTTTGCATAATGTTCTGCTGGTAGAGGAACAATACATTTCTAACCAAGGAAAGGAAAAATAAATTTAAAAAAAAATCACACACATACATGAGAAATATATGAAAAAAGTGCAGCCAGTAAATTTTGTCAATGGTATAACATTAATAACAATCTTTAACTGCTTACATGTATATGCAATATTTAAGTGGAGAGTAGGAACACACTGGCCAGTTAGACCATGGTGGAGCTTCAGCATGACTGCAGTCAGGAACTGGTTCCTCAGCTGATGCACAAGAAGAAGAGTACAGCAAAAGATGAGGAAGAGGAGATGAATGAATAAACAGACAAAATATTCTGGATCGGGAAGGTGTGGAAGTGGCAAATCGACAAATAAACACAACCTAAGCTTCTTTGCTCCTCCTCATTGATCTTTTCTCACCTTTTTACCGTGAGGTGACAGTTGCCTTCTCTGTCGCTCCCTCTCACTACAAAGAGATTTCCAGCTTTATGCACATCTCATACCATTGACAAAGGTTGCTCTTTCTGATTAATTCTATGATTAAGTTAATAAGGTGTCATTTGATTTGTCCTAGAGAATGCTCCCATTCTCTATTGCCTGTCTCACCTTTATTATTTGCTATTTCAGCAAGCACTCATGATTTTTCTCATAAATAGCTACCCTTCATGGTCTTTCCCTGATCCCACAGGCCCCATCTCTTCCTGCTCCATCCCACCACACCTTTTGCTTTCTGCTTTCCTCCTCCCATTTGTATTTACACTTGTGTCCTTCTGCAGGTGAAAGTGCCAGCCACCTTGGCATCATGAACTGAGTCTACCCTCAGCACTCCATTCCCAGGCATCACAAGTACCACTTTAAAGTTAGGTGCACAGGATACACCACAAGATTTTATGGACCACATCAATACATCAGGGCAATTTTGTGCTGCTTATATTTTACTGTCAAGGGTTCATTAATTTCTGGTGCTTATCGCTCATTGGAAATCAATACTCCACTTGTGTTATTGGGGCAATTTCCTCAGCAACAGAACTGCTACCAGTAAGGTTACTGTTACAGCTGAGGAATAAGCACCATGCTTAATTTTGAAGGAAAACCACAATTATTTTTTTAAAAGGAAACAACTGCTTTTAGCTTAAACTTCTCTTCATATCATAAGAATTTTAAGTAACAACTGGCAAACGGAATACCGCCAACAGAAACATCAAATCACTGGTTACTGTTTATCAGTCTACCACAAACCATATGCATCTTTCCTTCAGTGTGTTTGAAACAAGCCTACAGTGAAATTTCCTCCTTATTTCTGTAGTCTCGAATTATTCTAGTTGAAGGGAAGCATTAAGCCTGGTTTCAGAATAAAAGAAGGTAAGTTGTGCACCTCTGGATGAAAGAATAGGAGTGACCGATGAAGACTTACTCTACTTGAGGTCAGAAAGAGACTGGGATGTAATTATGACTGACAGGATGAAAGGCAGAAGTGGGTAAGACATGTAAAGGCACCTTTCCCTGGAGGTAGGCATCACTACCAGTTCATGTACCACCGGTTCATGTGGCAACATCTTGGATCCTGATACAAATGAATTAAACACCAAAGGCTGCAGCTCATGCCTCATGCCAACAGACACCTCCTTTCTGCTTACTAGTGTCTGCTCTCTCTCTTTGTACCACATTCAAGGTTGTACTGAGAAGGTATAAATCCCAAATGCCTTCAGAAAGTGGCTTTGATTTTTATTACATGGATAGAGAGGTTGGTACTGGGGGGCTGAGGTGGGGAAGGTGGCCAAAGATTCACACCAAAAACTACAGTGGTTACTTTCTTCGAGGTTATTCCTCACATTTAAAGTCCTTGGCAGCCAACTGAAGTCCTTCCATAGCAGAATCAAACTGAGAAGTTTCTGAAAGAAAAAAAGAAGAGATTCTGCTGAAATACCACAACAGCAGAGATTGTAGAAAGACTTTAACAGCTGCGAATCCAACCCTAAGGCTGAGAAGAGCTCACCTGTCTGACATTTCTAAAAGCTCTTTCTTATACTCAGATGTTGGTTATTTTTTTGGTTATATTGGTTAAAAAGAATGGAGAGTAAGTAGATGATGGAAAGCAATGAAAAAATAAAAAATGCAAAGAGAATGGAAAAGGAAGAGAAGAAAACTTGGACACCAAAACTAGAGACAGTAAGGACTGAGCAATCTCAAAGCTGAAAAATAAGGAGAAGAGTAACACAGGGGAATGGTTTTTTCCCCCCTACGTGTCACAAACACTATATAATGAACAGCCATTCAACTGATACTACTATAGTATAGCTATTTCTCATCATTGTTTTGTTATGTTGCAAATTTTTTCACTCAGGATCTCACAGGCATCCAAGTTACAGGGTTTGTGTGAGGCACCAGCTCAATCTGATGATTAGTCTTTTCTGAGAGCTACAGAAACACTCTTCTGGGAAGCTCTTACTCTCCCTGATAATTAGGCTCTCAGCTCAAGCAAATATTAGGGTAGGTTTTCCTAGCCAGCACTGTAAAAGGCAGGTGAGGCTTTCTGGTCATAATTCTGTACACTTTCTCATGCTTCATTTTGTTTAAAATTAGTAGTTAAATGTCATAGGATAGAGAAATATTTCTTTTATTATCATTGGATCAAAGTAGCAACTGGAAGAGATTTGGCCATGGGATGATATTTTCTGTAGCAATACTGGAAGACTGCTTTAGTCTGCTTTCTATCTTTTAGATTATTTTTTTCACACTAGCCAAAAGATAGTCCTGTCTGTCCCAGCTATATGTTCATGCTCCTTTGCCTATGTCTTGCTGATTGCATGGCTCTAGGGCAGTTTGTTTCAGCTTGATGGTCCAGACTGAAAACTTCTTGGATGACTTCATGCAGAGCCAAACTGCCTCACTCTGGTTGTGGAACCATCACGTCCAGCAAAGGGAAGTGACAAGAATAGCACGGCCAGGGAAAGGAGGAGTGATAACACATGTCATCAACAGATTTGCCTCAGCAAAACCACAGCCCTACTGGGCTGTAATGAAGGAAGTCTTCCTGCAGGGAGTTACCACCTGTTACACCTCAAAAAGAAACATGCCAGCTTTTATTTTGCAGTAAGTCCTGCAGATAAATGCTTAAACTGACATTGGGTTTTGTCATCTTGTTCTACATTTGTATAGCAACTGGCCCTCATGAGTCCTGGGCTAAGGAGAACTTCTAGGCACCAAAATAATGCTGTTTTCACAACATTCTTAAAACCAGGATCTCTTGCTCAGAACAAATACTGGTGTGCTGCTGATGCTGCAACAAGGAGCTCTCTCAACAACTCGATATTAACACTGTATTTCACAGAGGAACACCAGCACCACTCACGCTCTCATTTGAACAAAAACACCCTTACGCAATGTGAATATAGAAGCATGATCATCTGGCTAACAGATTAAGTGCAACTTAACCAGTAATGCTGGTTTACTTTCCAGTCTAAAGGGATTGAAATGATTGTATAAGCTCTCCATTTATTTTCTATGACTTTAAAAGCTTTCAGTAGGAACGCATGTTTTCTTACTTTTTTCCCCCCCCGACATTTGATGAAACCAAATCCATTTCAACATTTATAGTTGTTCACTGAAGCCATTTTCCAGTCACTCGGGGACATCATTCTTGGCAAGTCTGCTTTAATCAGGAACCAGAAGAGAAGGATTTTGTGGTGAGGAAAGACAATCCTGTCCCTCAAAACCAGGGGCACCATTGACCAGAAAAACTTACCTGCCTTTTACAGCTCTTACATACTCAGACCTCAGAGGACTACTAGAATTAACTACATGGGGTCCAGCCAGGGCTCTGTGTTACCTGGTAGCCTGTGCCTGATGGTGAGTACAAGTCAATCAAAAACTCTAAGAGAGGCTCTTTGCTTTTCACATACTTTTTTTTTTTTAATTTAACATTCTAACACTTGTATAAGCTTAAAAGCAGTCTTTCATCTAAAGGTGTAGTTTCATGATGTGTGGTTCCCAGTATCAGAGCTGGCTGCCACCCAAGCAGGAAGCCCTGCATGTCCTCACCCTTGCGTCTGCAGCATCACAGCCCTGTCTGCTCCAGGGCCACAGCTTTGGCACTGAATTGGATCTTACACAAGCTTATTTAAATTTGTCTGTCCAGCAGAAAACTATGCATTTGTTTCCTGTGGGGTAGTAAGTTAAATTATAGCTTTCATCTCAGCCAGTGAGTGCTGGAGCTGATAACTGGAGCAGGGCTGGGAGAAGGGCACTTCCCGCTTTCGGTGGCATCTAGCCATGGCACCAGGTTGGCCCAAGGCAACAGAACGCAGCTCCAGAGCAGCCTAAACCCATCTGAATGCTGGTGTCTCATCCTCTCCCTCCAAAAGCCATCAGGACTTTCCCTGAGTCATTTCAGATAATGAACTAAAAAAAATAAGCAAACAAAAAACACAAAACAAAAATCCCACAAAACCCCCCAAACTAACTTCCTTCTGAGCAGAGTATGCAATGCTTGGTTTGTTTTTTTTTAAGCCAAACACTCACTGGGAGCCTTCCTTCATGGCAAAGTAGGTACTGCTTCAATTCTATATTCCCTAGAGCTAGCATCAGCCAGCACTGTAGCGGGTTAGACTGCAACATCACGTAACAAACTGGGGTTTAACAACGTTCTGTTTCAGACCAGCAGTCAGTGGCTGCCTCACAAACACACAGGGCTGTGGATGACTTCTGCTGTGCTCACAACAAACGGGAGAGGAAGACTAAAACAATTCTGGGAGTAGCACAGCAGACATAAAAAGTGTGTCAACGTAATAGAAAAAAAATGGGTTTGTTGGATTCAGCAACCAGATACAGGAATGGACAGTAAGACAGGATGCTGCCTTGAAACACACAGAGGAAAAAAAAGTCCAGGTTAATCACAGTCTTCTTCAGGGAAGAGAACAAAGCTCTCTAGGTTTGTTTCTTTAGCATAAAACCATTTTAATCAATAAACCTGGACAATTCTGGGTAGTAGATTAGGCTAGGTTACAAATCCACACTGAGACAGCCAGTCAATATCATAAACAAGAATCCTGCCTGGGGAGTGTTCACATCAAAAATTGTGGCTTATATAGGGCTAAGTATTTGGTGAAAATACTTTTTTATTTGCTAACCAAATACTTTGGTATTTGATTATATAAGAGGATGATACCACTACCAGACGTTCTTTGCGAGATCAGTGCTGTCTGTACTACACAGTTTGGAAAGATGCCCCTCACCCTCCTACATCGGTAGCTGCCATGGGCTAATCAGCAAATGACCTGCAATGTCATTTTTCTCATCAATTATATAAAAATGCACAGAATCAAATCAAACCCCATGGTTTCAATTCCAACCCGAATTATTCAACTACTTTACTTCTGTCATGGACCTCCACTGTGAAAATTAAGAAACCTTATAAAACATCAACTTCTCCTTTTGTAATGTTCCGAACACAGCACATGTTCACCTCTGACTCCTCCACCAGCCATCGACTCATGCTCTGGTCAGGCACAGGACACCAGGTGACACAGATCCCTGGCTAGACCCCATGTGGATAGTACTCCTGTGGTCCTGTGATGTCTGCATAGCAATAATTTAAGCCTCAGGAACTGGAGGTTTTTTTCTGGCTCAATTTGCCCATGGTGCAAGTTATTCTATTTCCATGTACCTTGGTTTACTTGTTTTAAAATTACAAATTAATCCATTTTCCAACTTGGAAATAACAACTGGATCTGAAAGTCCTTCCTTCTTATAACAATCTACCTAGAATCTCTCTCAAAACGAAACTGGAGAAACTTTGCCAAGTTACCAAAAGGCTCAAAAATTCACAAGACAAGCATGAACACGACAGCATACTTTCTAATACTCTGTAGCACACATCATAAAAAATGAAAACATTCATGAAAAATTAACACTTTGATATATGGAGCCCTATTGCAACCTTCTGCTGCCCATTCCCTACTGAAAAGCAGAACTGTCACTTTTTCATAACTCGGTGAGATACTGTTTTATTGCTTATACAGTGCTCTTCATAGTTAGACCCCTGATGGAGTCAGCACTGCTCTCCACCTACAAAATAAACTATATCTTTTAGGTTTGACTCCAACAGGGAAATTGTGTGTGTGCTGTGTGTTTATTCCTACTCTAATGCTTATTCTCAGCTCTCCAAGAGTGTCCTTTTCACTTTTCTAAAACAGAGAAACTCCTCTCCTATTTTAGACAGAAAATCCTTTCAGCTTCCAGGGTGCTACTATTGTGTATTTTTATCTCATACTATGGAACTTGTGAAATTACACTAAACCAATATGAAAATAATGGAAAAAGGCAATCAGTGACCTTATCCCATAACTTCCACACTGCAGGAATTAATGCATATAGAAGTCCAGATCTTCCCATGGACTCTTGATATCTCTTGCTGCTCAAGAGTGTGACCTATCATGCTGGCAATTTTTAGTGATCATTACATTTAATTAAGTTGAAGATGCTCAAACTTTCAGAGAAATGAAGTCTAAAGAAAGACTTCATGCTAAACATCCTTCTGGTCTGGAATGGGTAAACTTGAGCTAAATAGTGGATTAATTCCATATGGGAAGCTTCAAAATGCAAGGAATTTCAGCACTAGCATCAGGAAACATGAAGTGATGATTCACAGCAACCGTAGCTCATGCTTTTTGCACAGAGGATCATTCATTTGTGCTGAAAACTTTCGACATGCTTCAGCATTAACTATTTTCTCTTCTGAACAAGTAGCATTTTATGTAGTTTTTGTATCACAAAATACACTTACCAGCCAGCCCATTTTCATTCTGCAATCCATTTGTTTTCTGTTTTTCCTAAAATAGATAAGAATAGTCCAGAATAAAGAAGAAAGTATATGACAAGAGATTTTGTTATTTTGGGAAAGAACAAGGTCCATGCTCTATTTTATAATTATGATTTCATTGTATTTACAGGATTTTCCTCATTTTCACTACCAGACACTACTGCTTGTTAAATAAAAACAAACCTTCACAAAGCAACAGCCGTGGTTGGAAAAAACATAATTAGTAAGTTAATAGTTTCTAACTAGACAAGGAGAATTAATTTGCAATCAGTCACTTAGAATGACTTGTCTGCTATAACTCATTGTAGAAGTAGCCAAGAAGGTGGAACAGGTAGCGGAGGATGAAATTTGCTCAGATGATGGGAGAAAACCATAAGAAGGAAAACAATTGGATGATGGTAGGTTGCACTTAATGAACACAGGCCAGGTCAGGACACAAGTATCAAGGAATAGGTTGTCTGTTTTTTGGGTAGGGTCTTTTTTTGCTGTTGGTTGGTTTGGGGTTTTTTTTTGGTTGGTCGGTTGTTTTTTTTCTCCTTCGACTACTCAAAAAAAACCTACTTCAAAACCAGTATCCTACCATGGCCTGGAGCTGGTTGTGCAAATATTCAGTAAAGTACATATAACATCCATCTTCTCATTGTGGGTATAAAAACAACAAAGCAAATTCACTAGCAAAGAACATCATCTTGCTTATGAACTGGAGAATTCCTCTTAACACCTGGAATATTGGAAAGCCTTCCAAAATCCCTTAAAATTCGTACCTCCACAGAGGTCTTCCACAGTAAATAGATCATCTTTGAAACTTTCCAGTCAAGAGGAACTATATAATCATCTGGCAACAAGGATTCTGCAGAAGAAAATATTTTTTGCAGTTGAGTGTTCAGATCTCTCCATAGCCAAAATATATCACTGAATTACAATTTTTTTCACAAATTCCATATATAGACTTTTTTTTTTTTAAATCAGTAGATATTTAAATAAGCCAACAGCAAAGTCAGGATTTAGGTTTTCTAGAACTAAGGCCAGTGCATAGGAGGGGGAGGAGGTGGTAGGAGATTTTGGGTTGGTTTCATTTTAGGGAAAGGCTTTCCTACCATACTTCCATTTCCCCACATACATTCCCACAAAACTAGGCTTAAACAAGAAAACCAGAAAGCTTTCAGACCATAAATTAAACAAAATGCAACTTAAGTAACAATCTTTGAATTTTAAATCTGTGCAGTATGAAAAAAAAAAAAATCTAAAATATTTTAATTCTAACACTCTTTAAGAAGCTGAAAACAGATTATTTTGTACTCTAAAACATATTCTATGCTTATGAGAAACATACAAGCAAGTCAGTCAACTAAATCTTGTATTTACAAATAACATTTAGTTACCAAAATCCCCCCCAATAATTTAATTTAAAATTTGACTGGAATTAGTAGTGTAAATGACTACAGCTCAAATGTGTACATGAATAAGTAGCAGCCTATCAATACATAATAGGCCACAAGAAAGCACAAGAATGCTTGAAATTGTAGGAAAATTACAGATGAGAATGTAGCCAGCCTTCTGCAGACAGCAGGTATGATTTTGATGGAAATTCCCCAACAAACAGCAATCACAAGCTGGCAGGGCTTCAGACAGATATAAGGGTGGGTTTGTATACCTTAAAGGTTATTTCCAAAGGAAACTCATCTAAACACCAGCAAATTTCACCTGTTACTGACTCAGAGGAGAATGACATTTGGTTCACTAAGCTATTGAGTGTTTCTGAACGCCTGTTTTTTCTTTTTTTCCTGTAAGATCCATGTTTTCATGTCATGGCCACCTCCCTCTAAGATGATGAAATTTAAGATCATCGATATGAAGACTCACCAAGTTTGGAAAATAAAAAATGTTTTATATTTAATAGTTGAGGACATCAGCAGTACTTCTCTGATATGTTTCAGCTCTATATGGCAAGTTCTTTGGTGTGGTGCTGGATTTAGATAGCAGCACTGCACATCCACTGGAGACCAAGCTGAGAAACACTGCCAGGGGTTGCATCACTGTTCTAGCAGGTAGCATAGCCCTGTTTTCATTCTCCCAGTAAAAACAAAGAATCTTGAGGTCAGTTTGGGGAGATAAACAAACATGAGCTGCTCCTCAGTTGACATCTTAAAATTTTCACATGAAAATATGTGCTTAACTTCAAATTCTACTGAAATAAACAGGTGTAAAGATCTACGTGCTGAAAAACTGGTCTGTGTTTTTTAATCCTAGTTGTTGGCCAAGCCAAAGTTACTGTTTCTCCCCTGACTAAATAAACTGCAGAACTTTAAACACAGGGAACATGGCTCTTTCAACAGGTGTGTATACAGCACCATGATCTAGGGTGATTTCCAATCAAATGTCTATTGCTGTTGCTGGCTTCAGCTCTTCAGGTTTAAGTTAGTCTGCAGTAAATTTGGAAATCATGGTTGCCACACATAACTCCTTTGAGGGACTGATCATCATACTTCTAACTGCCAACTTAAAATAATTAAACTGAAAGTACAAAATATATGACCATTGGAGCTCTGGAAGGCAAGTATACACTTTTTATTCATGCATGATAAAAAAGAGGGTATTCGCTATCAGAAAATGCATCTTGTAAGTTTGATATTGAATTTCAAATTGCATTAGATTTTGGGAAAGATTTTAGACAGTATATAAGCCACATATGAGTGCAAGAAAACTTTAATAAATAAAGAAAAAGAAATGCTACTATATTAACCAGGTAGAATATTAAATCAAACATGCACACATTTTGTACAATGTCTCCATAAGCCTTGTAATCAAAACAGTAAAGTCTTACTCAGTAGGATGTATTAAAACATCAACAAGAGCTTCATGCTTTGGATTTGAAATTACTAAGTTTTTGTTACTAAAAAGATGGCAAATATGAGGCCAGAGCAAATGGCACTCTTGAAAGAGACTGAAGATTTTAGGTAAAAACTAAAATAAAATAATGACCAAAGCAGCTGTCATTCCTTTCAATAGGACTAATATTTGATTAATTGGTACTTGCAATAAAAATGAGTATTTAATCATAAGGGAGCCTGGTTCGGTTTTTTGTTTGTTTTGGGGGGGTGTTTTGTTGTTTGTTTGTGGTTTGGGGGGGGGTGGGTTTTTTAATTTTACACAGGAGTAGTGAAAAGAGCATTATTACCCAGTGGAAGACCTGGAGAACCAAAGAGCTGCACAAGTTGAAAAGCAAATCCTAATGATAAGGGAAGTCCCAGAAAACTACATTTCATATTCACATCTTGATTATCTTCAAGCTGTGAGGCCTCTGCTGGCTCAGGGCCTTCTCCTTCATGCACACTTTCACCAGAACTTGACAATATCTTAGGATCTTCTGGATATTCAGAACCAACTTTAACAGAAAACAAAATATCTGGTTGGCTATTTGTAACCTCTGAAGAAACTTCTTCACTCTCACCCTCTTTTTTATCAACTACCGGTTCTTGCTTAAGAGTTCTAATTGGGTCCTCCTTTGTCCTGGAAGATACACAAACTCTGCAAGACTTTGGCATAGAAGAAGATTGCCCCAAATGAATGCAAGAAATATCATGTAATAGAGCATCTGCATGTGAGGTGGGTAAGGAGCACATTGCCTCGGTGACACTGTAAGGTGCAGAATATTCCTGCAATGCATGGTCCTGTTCACATTCCTCTCCACAGTCCTTGCTTAGAAAGCCCTTTTGCCCCACTTCCAAAACACTTTTTTGAGGAACATCATCTTTTATTGGGACTTCCTTCCCTCCCTCGGTACTACCAGCTACCTGTCTTGGTAGATTAAACTTTGGTGCCAAGTTGACAATTTTTCTGTATCTTTTCCTCTTCGATGTAATTGGTTCAGCATCACTTCTTGGAACATTCGCTTCACTTGAACACTGCATGAAGTTGACCCTGGCTTCCACAAGGGAATTTAAGTGCACTTCACCAGCTGGAGATGCCAATAGACCACTGCTTATTACATTGCAAGCGTCTTCAGCTACTGGTACCTGATGGTTTTCCTTTACCAGTCCTTCATTTGACTGACAGCAGTTTAGCTGTGTGGAACTGTTCATATGAGTCTGTTCAGGTTTCCTAATTTTGGGGCGTCTTTGTTCAGCTGTAAATTTATCCCCATACCAAGAAGAGAGTGAAACTTGTGCATTGCAACCCAGCTGCAATTCCTCAGCAGGTAAATTAGTTGAAAAATAAGCCCAGGCATTAGAGCTATTCTCTTCAGCTTTTAATGCACCTTTGTCCTCTGTGTTATTATCAGGCACATTATCATGTACATTTGAATTGTAATACTGAGAGTTTTCTTTTTCTTCACCATTTAAACTTAACAGCTTAGCTTCTATGTCAGGATCATGTGTAGTTTGATATGATCTGAGTTTGTTTTCTGTGCTTAACAGTGGCATGTTATAATCTCCAGAGATGCCTTCTGTTTCCTGGATGGAATTTTTATTATTGCTTATTTTCAGGAAACCACTTCTGCAAAGATTTTCTTTGTGCCTTTGATTTGTTTCCTCATGATCAAATGCATTTTTGGTTAGGTTTTCAGTAGAAAGAGGTTTTATATCTATTAGAAGTGAACTGTCACTTTCTACAGGCAATTCATTTTTCAATGCACTGTTTGACATCATTGAGACCTCAGACATAGCGATGGGAAACCTTTCTCCTGAAACCACTGCAGCTTCTTTTAGGCTTTCATCATCTCCATTAGGCTGCTCTTCACAAACTGTTACTGGATCCTCTGGACCTTCACTGAATGAACACAATGATTTGCTGTTTTCTTTCAAATCATCCTCATCACTTTCTGATGTGTCCTGGTCATCTGGAGTTGGATGATGAGCTGCTCCGCCTAACATTTTGTTCATAATTTCTATACGATTGCCTTTCACTTTTTTGTTTCCTTTTTGTTTTTTCTTTTGCTTCGTCTTTCTCAACATGTGCCCAGGGTTCTTCCTATGTGGGGAAAAAAAAAAGAAGTAACAAAAAAAAAAAATTCAGTTCACTGTGTTAAGTTTGAAGAATAGGTACTTTATGTTGATATGATGACCAAACATGGACCATCTGCTTATTTAAATTGATAAAATATCAAATAAAACCTTCTATTGATTAAACACCACCTTACAATTCAGAACAATCTTGAACATTTTAAACCTGTTTATATAAACATAGCTTCCATCTCATTTACTTAGCTTTACAAAAAGTATCATAAACCATTTTAAGACCAAACAAAATGTTTTTGGTCGTCTCTCTAAATGATGTTTGAATAATAGATACTAAAGAGCTACTGTGATTCTGGATTTCATTAAATGTCATGCTGAACAGAAAGGGACTAAGGGGAGGATACAGTAAGAAAATTTCATCTGAGTAAATGGACTATATTTAGATAAGCTGGACTCAAATTCAAAAATATACTGAACAAAAATTTGAATAATGTGAAGGTACAGTGACTTGCAGCAACTCTGACATTTACTGCTCAGTATATTATGTGTGGATGCATACATATTTGGAAAAAATATTTCCTATTTTATGAGCAACAAAGAAAAATTAACACAGTTCTAGGCAGTTATTTACAATTACTTTTCAGAATGTCTGATTTTTTTTGTTGTTTGCATTTCTTATCAAACATAACAGATAGCAGTCCTAACAGCAACTTCTCTGAAATCTTTGTTAGCCCATCAGCCAGCTAACCCTGAAACAAACACACATAAGAAAAACTTAGTCCAGAAATCTAACTTCCCCCTCTGCAATTCTTCAGCAAGAGATGGGATTTTCAAAGCTAAGTTTGACTGATGAATCTTCATATCAAGGATCTGCTCCTTTTCTGTAATTCTTTTCTTCACGCAACAGACTAAAGCAAACAAAGCAGTAGCTAGAGGAATTACAGGGTAAAATTATTTTTACATATGAGTGCCCAGTTATTTTCTGAGCATTTCTCATAGGTAACAAGCTGTTTTAACTGCTGTAATTCTGGAATTCTTAAGAAAGAAAGAAAAAGAAAGGGTGACTATGTATATGGAGGGAAAGCCAGTCACTAATAAGCAACCTGGGACCTAAATGTCACCTATGGAAACCTATCTTTACCCATTATTTATTCTTAAATTTATTGTCTTATATAAATTCTTCCTAATTTTAAGTCTACAAAGCAAACCTTCCTAATTCTCTGAGTCTGAAGCACCTTATCAGCCTTCTTGGCCTCAGTACAGCCACAGAGTCACTTGACTGAAACAGGACTCAAAAGTCTTGGTGCCTTGATGTTGCTGCAACAGGTGCTACAGGCCTCCAAAAAAGAACTCATTGAAAACCACACACATTTTATTGCCTTATAATGGCATCCAGATGAGACATCCTACTAAGAAATGGGATTTCCTTCAAATATTGGCATGTAAATCCACATGGTGCTTTCCTCCTAGTAATGAAAATTGACTTCCCTTTCTCCAAATCAGTGTATTTTTCAATACAGCACCTTATAGCTTAAGTGCATATGTCTATACTGTAGATGTTTGAAGCTAGCCAAGAAAAAGTCCACCCCAAATGCTGCTCACAAAACATTTCCTACTCAGAAACATACCTCCTTTCTCCTCAAAGGAGACATGGGATGATTGAATAGATCTTAGATTGTATAAATGCAAAGCATATGCAATGGTAGTTGGAGAGATTACTTTCTTACATATAACCCAGATTTGCAGAAATCATATAATAAAGACAGATAATCTCTTAAATCCTGACATCAACTTTCTTCTTCAGCGATCAGAATTCTGTATCTAAAGGCCCTTGTGCTGCCATAACAGCTCTGCAGAAATGACAACCACTTTGCCAATGTCATCATTGACAAGGTGGCACAGGGAAGAAAAGGACTTCTCCAGTCTTAGTATTACTGCAGCTATACTCTTGCTTCCCACTCACTTCTCCCAGATGTGAATTTGTGCTGCTGCTGATGGAAGTGAACTTCTCTAATACTGATTCAAGCATGTTTCTGGTGCCTGACTCCTGACACATCTGACAATGCTTTCAGGACAACACTGACAGAAATCTTCTTAGGCTAGGAAGCCACATCAAAAGCTATTGTAGAACTTTGCAGAAATAAGAAAAAACAAGAAGTCTCAGAGCTCAGTACATCTATTATCTCTCCTTACCATTACCTCTGAATCAGGAAAGAAAACTACACTGGACAGGATTCACTTTAGAATGCAAGAACAGCAGAAAGAAATACATCCACCAAATAATGGGAGAAGAACCACACAGATGATCCAGAGAAACTAACAGCTGTTATTGCACTGAAATTGTTGCATGCCAAAGTAGTAACAAATGCAAATGTTGGTCCAGGCTGATGATTTATCATACCTGGATATGACCTTCAAAAATGACATTCATAAGAAATATGAAGGCTCATAATAAATACAACTACGTCTTCGGAAACATGGAGGTTTTCATAGAGGTTCGGCAAATTTTTTTTTCCAAAGATTTGTGTTTCCTAAAGAAAGGACTAAAGCAAAAGGAAATGATGAACTACTAAATGCAGAATAATTAAATGTATTATTCTTTACTTTTCCAAGCAAATTCTGTTTTCCATCTAATTCTAAGAAAATACTACCCCAAAGAAACACTCTAATGCACCCTAGCTAAAAACTTCCTGTTTGGGGTATACCCAGTATCATGTTAAGTTTTTTGTACTTAATGAAGCAAATTGTCTACTAGTTTTCTTTAGTTTTATCTTAGTTCCTCCTCTTTTAGTCCACCTACATGCCTTTTGAGTTGCTTGCTTTATTGTAAATCCATATGGCACACAAACACTGAGAAAATTCAAGAACCAGCATGGAGATAGACTTCTCTACTTCAGAGGGGCATTTGCTAGGAAGTTGTTTTTAAACATACAACACATGAAAAAGGGAAAAGAAAAAAGGTTCTATTTCAGTTGATATTTAAATTTTGCTATATATTATGCATTTTAAAAAACAGTAATAAACAGACCTGAAAAAATGTAGTAGCATTTTTGTTGAAATAGGAATTCCCTTTCTGCAACAGTACTTGGAAATTTCTCAGCCTACCATTTAGAGAATATTAAAAGCTTTTTGCTGTAACTCTGTTACTTGTGACTTTAAGGTTGTAACCTACTGCTCAAAATAGCACTGTCCAGCTTGACTGAGAGCCAGTGCCCAGAGGATGATGCTTTTTACTGGAAAAACAATTGCACTTTCACGAGCCGAGGTAGAACATGCAAAATAAGTAATCTAAAGAAGTTAGTCACATTTTCCTGGGAAATAGCAAAACCAGAGAAGAGTTAGTTATTCGCAGTTGTACAAACTTCAGTTCTGGCATACATATAAGCTGATGCTTGCTTGAGATCAAAAACTGCCTGCAGTCATTGCTGTAATGAAATATACAGGAACCAATAAATTTAAAAAGCAATTTTATACATTTAGCAATGATGTACATGCTCATTCAGAAATGTGTGTTATCATTAATCTCCAAAGTCTCTGGAGTGGGTTTTCATCAAAATTATAGTTGAGCTGCTTACGTAAAACAGCATTTACTGGGATACACTTCATCTTCTCCACTTCATAAGCCCAAATGCATTGCTGATTCCTTTTGACTTAACTTTACTTCAGCAAAAAAACAGAAACTGAAGTTAAAATTTCGGAATAACAAAACAAGTAATAGTATTCTGTTACATAGTAGTCACCCTTTCCTACTTTGTCCCAGATGTTGCCCTTGCACTTCTACTAACCGTCTTTTGTTGGCTCTACCACCCTCCTTGTGGTTGGATTTACCTGCCTTAGCCAGCATCAAAAGCTGCTGAGCTGATTTAACTTACCAAAGCAAGAAGTAAAGCAAGTGTGTAGCTAAGACAAAGGAAGTGGCTGGTGGGAGCAAGATCACTACTTTTCAGCAGCAGCATGTTAGGTTGCCTCACAGCCCATCTTAAGGAAATTCATAATAAATTATTTAGAAGAAACATTTACATGTTATAGTGATGCAAATTAATGCTCCTCACCCCAAATTTGTAAAGATCATACTAATTGGATTTCCTTGGAAGTAACTCAATATTTATTATTTTGTCTCTCAACAGCATTGCCAGTGATGGTGATATTTAAATACTTCCCTTCACCAAAATACACTATTCTAACCCCAATGCTCAAAGAGCTACTCCAATCTTTGCCATTTTTACAGGATTAATGTATATACAGTTCTGTGCAGTGTATAATCAGCCATCAGACTGCTGCCCTGTTGTAGTTCAGACACAAAAGACATTGATCTAGAGAGTATACAGAGAATAGCATACAATTGATTTGATCAAAGCATGCCTTTAGAAGCTGTTCATTTAATCAAATACATGGCAAAGGGCAACCATTTAACTTTTAAAAAAAACCCATCAAAATTTAAAAACTAACCAACCAAACCCACCAAAAAAATCCAAGTTCTTGAGGTGCTAGTAACAGCAATTCAGTTTCAAATGACAGTCCACTCCATAAGAAGTTTCTGGCGGGGTGATCTTTTTCCTACCTGGTTCATGAAAGTCATAAATGTCTTCTGAGCAGAAGAGCCAATCTCCTATTTCGGCTCCTTAGTCATAGAATATGTTGATCAATATTAAGGAAATCAATCCTGAATATACTGATCAATATATATGTACATACACAATTAATATACTCATGCCCAGTATCAAACATCTACTCCCTGAACAAGTGAAACGACTCAAAAGCCACTTTCAAACTCATTTAGGTGCCACAAATACCTCACCTGACACAAATCAAAATTCTAACTAGAAAAAACAATAAAAATAATCAGCAATAGAGGATGCTGATGAATCCACTGATGGATGCTGACAGAGACTGGATCTCTTTGCACCATGAAATATGGTTCAGTGTTAAAAAGCAGGTTAAGAAGGAGGACAAAAGGACAAAGTGAAATGTTACAAGTGATCTGAATCCATCTTAAGAGGATGTACTTAAAATACAGAGAAGAAACTGCAGCTTTATCATCAGCCTTCTCACCCATGAAGGCTCATAGAATCAATTTTCATTTAAGTTCTCTCTGTCAACGTTTAGTCTTTTGAAGAGAATATGATGGACACAGATGCCAACACTATGCACTGGAAGTCCAGTATGAATCATCTTGTCAAGTTTGAGGACATCAGTTCTACTACTTGGATGATAGCAGCTCAGACATGAAGACAGTTTGATTGAAATTAATCCAAGCTAGACAAGAATTACGCTGCTTTGAGAAGTAGTTTGGAGAAATAGGATGTGTTCAAATTTGCAATAGCTAATAAAGTTTGGTGTAATCTGCAATGCAGCAGTGCTCCTTAATTTTCTATTGCAATAAAGACATTTCTGGATAAGATTTTGAGATTTTAAGGAACATTTGAAAAAAAAAATAATCTGTAACAGGATAAAAAAAATTAAAAAAAAATCCCACTTTCCCAGACAATGAAAAATCTTGTTTTTTCATTAACTTCTGGATAAACTACAGAACTACTGCGTATGTGGATATGAGTCAACCATGCCTGGAGATATGTAAAAGACATGTAGATGTGGTGCTGAGGGTCACAGTTTAGTAGTGGACTTGGTAGTGCTGGGTTAATGATTGGACTTGATAATCTTAAAGGTCTTTTCTAACCTAAATGATTCTATGATTCTGTGAAGCAACCAGTTCTCAGTGAATCCCAAGCACTCTCCTCTCAGCGACACTGGAGCACACTTTACACACCACATCTTACAAAGTTGGTGGTCCAGGTTGAAAACCATGAAGCACATCGGTGAAGACTATGACTGACCAGACAAACAGCATTATCCACTGCAAAAGCAAAAGTGTAATGCCCAATCCACAGCTGTTGAAAAAACATGCAAACTGTAGTAACTACCTAAAAACATATCATAGAATGGTTGGGTTGGAAAGGACCTAAAAGATCATCAAGTTCCAACCCTTCTGCCATGGCAGGGACACCTCCCACTAGACCAGGTTGTTCAAGGCCCCATCCAACCTGGCCTTGAACACCTCCAGGGATGGAGCATCCACAATCAACCTGAGCAACCTGTTCCAGTGTCTCACCACCTCAAAGTGAAGAATTTTCTTCTAATCTCAACATTCTTTCCAAATGAAAACCAGAGTTGCTCTAACAGATACAACATATTGCATAATGTATATAATCTAACCTGTTCAAACACAAGACAGTATTGAATGTGAATGGGTCCTTGATTTTAGGAGAAAAATAATCTATGTTGAAAAATGAAGTTCTGTGAGCCATCCAACAATCTGTTTTCAGTTCCTGTCCCTTCAACTCCACTGCTTTCCAGGCATGTGCTTATGCAATTCCACTCGAGAAGCTCTACCCAGGAAAAGGCAGATCTACTAGATCTACTGAGGCTCTCATGAGGTTGTGAAATGAATCATGTCCTAAAATGTGGTCCACAAATAAGACAGACTTTCAAGATGCTAATACCTAAAAAATATCCTCATTGGGTATTTTGGCCACTACAGAGCCTACTCTTTAAATAAATACATCAATTGGTATTTTAACCAGAAAAAATTGAGAACTACATATTGTAATATATCATCCTAATACTTGAACATGTAGAGATGACAGTCATAAAAACATAATATAGAGATAAGTAAGTAAAGCAAAAATGTTTTAAAAGTCAAAATTAGATTTACAGAGAGAAGTGTTGGCCTTTCTTGCCAAGGCATGTTCACACAAAAAACAAATGTAAAATGAAGTTTGAGATAAGACACAAGCAAAATTGAGCTGAGGAAAAATAGGGGTGGGAGTGTAAAGAAGCAACAGAGAGCAGAATGGAATACTTAGAGGTATCTAATCGGCTATTTCCTGTTAGGAACTTTCAATGAAAGATGACAGATTTTATCTTAAAATAGCTTCTATCAACAAAATCGTAACAAATACATGTAATTAAATATCGACCAAAACAATGAGACAGAAGATGATGCCTTAAACTTAATGAGGCTACAAAAAAAAAGCAATGAAGAAAAATACATTCTATGACAGGAAATATTACTTTTGGCAGAAAAAGAAAAAAAATCAAAAGGACAGCCTGGGAGGAGGGGAAATACATATACTCAGTTTTAAAATCAGCATTGGTTTGATCTGAGGCATTAAAAAAATATGGAGCAAGGTGCAGCTCTCCAGTGAAGTTTATAGTGGGGGA
>VYZX01027955.1:118772-129335 GCA_013401335.1 Brachypteracias leptosomus | reverse complement strand
CGGGGGGGGGAAGAAGAGCGGGGGGGAAGACAGATTCAGAGTTAGGAAGACAACTGTAGTAACTGAACATGCAGGACTCAGATCAGACAGATGAGAAAGGTGCAGTCCAAGAGTAAGAGAAAAGAGGGAAAAAAGTTACAAGAAGAAAACAGCAAAGAAAACCGTATCAGTAACCAACCAGCCTCTAACCTAAATTATAGCAACACTAGAATCCAAATACTGCAGACCATGTTGCTATCCAGAGCTTCTGCTCCAGGTATTGAGCTCATTCTGCACATCTCAAATGCCACATGAAATACTAAGAGCTACACATTCAACTAAAATGTCCATTCTCTGGAAGGTATTACACCTTTTCCAACAAATTTCACTGCTTTACATAACCAGCATTATAAGCCCACGACTAAGACTGATTTGTAAATGATATCATAAACCCCTTAGAAATAAGCAAATGCTTATTCACTCAGTGAAAGCAGCACTTCTCAGTCTGTTAGCAATTTAAGAGATGAAACAACATCCACTAAAGAATTCATGCTTTCTTTAAATGAGTTAGACATCACGCAAGCACATCCCAAAAGTTTAGCTCATAAAATATTTTTCTGCCATGTTTCCATAAAATCCTAGAATACTTACACAGTTAGTAGCAGGAAAATATTTATAGAGGACAAGCAGGACAATCCACACAATTATAAAGCGCTTACTCTGATATCAGTTTGAGAGGCCACAAAAGAGAAGTTGAGTTGGATTAACAGTTCAAAAAAGAAAAATATTTAACATCACTGAAAAGACTGCAAGCACAACTGAAAAAAATTACTCCACGGATACAGTACGTTCTGACTTGGCACAACAGGTTGTCATTCCAGCAGCACTATCTATTATTAAGGTACACATTAAAAAGCCAAGGACTGTCTGCCTACCTGAGAAATGAAGAAGTGCACTATCAGCTAAAAGAAACTGCAGAGACCCATCCCAGATGCAATATTTCGGTGCTTTTATTACCTTTGACCTAGGACATTGACAGCCTATCTCAAGTCAAAACCACCACTTGCTGCTTTCTCCATTACTACAGAAATAAATTAGACAAATTTGAGATTATCTCATCTTGACAAACCCTGTTACTACTTTATTTTCTATATACTTAAAAGACCAGTTTTGTTTTAATGTATTTTTCTGTGAACTCAAAATAACTTGATTTACAGCTAATTTCAATGAATTAACCTATAAAAAGAAAAAAACAAATTAACTGATGTACAAGTTCATTCTCACCTAAGAAATGATTACTAAAGGGCACTAATCTCTGCTCTTGCTCTTATTTCAAAAGGATGAGAACATAAAACATTGAAATGAAAAAGTGCCACTGTAGAAACACCAAAACGAAGTTATTTCCACATCTGAATTACATGAAACATCTGATCACTCCTTTAAATCAATTACTTAATTCCAATTTTATGAACTGTATTTCAGGACTATGTCCTCTCTTTGCTGGAAATTGTAATACACATCTCTGTTCTTTTGAATGGACTCAATTCTCAGCATACACCAAGTCACCTCATCTCCATGATGTACCAGCACAGAGGGAAAACATTTCTTCCAGAAAACCCAATTGCTAGGAGGAAGCAGCAGTTAAAACTACAGGCATCACACATGAATGTGAAAATACAAATATAGTTATTTTTCTAATTCACTGAAAATGAATCCTACTGGTCAGCTTAAAGAAGAAAATACTAACACAGTCTAAATTATATCAGGAAATACAGAAACAAAACAATCAAATATAAATGTTATGGGTCCCACCTCAGCTAGACAAAGCCTGGTTTTCGGGTATCTATTAGCAGAGAAACAAAGAAAAATTACTGTCTCTGCAGGTTCCAAGAGAAAGATGATGAGAGACAAAAATCTTTGCTTTCTTCTGAAAAATAAAAAGCTTAAGATTATGCAGCATGGCAAATTAGGTTAAAACAAACCTAAAGAGATCATGACTACAAGAACAGGACAGAATTCCTCACAGGTAATCACTGGCCATCATAGTGTAACACTTATTTTTAACATAGGTTGTTGTGGTTTAACCCCAGACAGCAGCTCAGCCCCACACAACCGCTCACTCACTCTTCCCCCGTGGGACTGGAGAGAGAATTGGAAAAGTGAGAGAACTCATGGGTTGAGATAAAGACAGCTTAATAGGTAAAGCAAAAGCTGCACATGCAAGCAAAGCAGAACAAGGAATTCATTCACCACATCTCATCAGCAGGCAGGTGTTCAGCCATCTCCAGGAGACCCGGCTCCATCATGCGAACAAACGCCAACACTTCAAACATTCCCCTCCTTCCTCCAGCTGTGTCCCCTCCCAACTCCTTGTGCACTCCCAGCTGCTCACTGTTGGGGTGGTGTGAGGAGCTGAAAAGGCCTTGACTCTGGGCAAGAGCTGCTCAGCAGGAACAAAAACATCCCTGGGTTATCAACACTGCTTCCAGCACAAATCCAAAACACAACCCCATAGCAGCTACTGTGAAGACAATTAACTCTACCCCAGGCAGAACAGAACATAGGTCTTTCAGTGTCTTTTTGTGGGTTTGGTGGTTGTCGGGTTTGGGTTTGTTTTTTTTCTTCTCCAAACAAAATCATCCCTCAAAGACAAGGCTGATGAAAACTTCTCATAGTTCAGGAGGTAAAACCAACCAAACAAGAAACTGCAGTTTAGATGATGCAGTAATACAAGGACTACTTTTTTCTAAAGCAATACATAATCCTATATAGCTGGTCAGCTATATGAACCAAATGATGTATGATCTGCAAATTAATTCTCATTTAAATTTCATGTTTAGAAGAGTAAGGTGTTAAAACTACAGCTGAGTATCTTCACTACTCTGTTTAAGTTTACTCACCAAACATCTCACTAGTTTGTAGTAAGCAGCAGATATTCAGAATCTGCATTCGTAAAGTTCTATGCATTAGTTAAAAATCAATAAATTCTGACACCATTATTTAATGAAATATGACGAACTATCAGTTTACTAAAAATCTAAACCAACGGAAAACCTTCATTCTAGGCACATTATTATCATCAACAGGTGTATGGCACAAAACCAATGCCAGATAGTAAAACCTTTTAGATCCTGTCTGACTGTACAGTGGGTTCTTATATTTCTTGCAGTTTTTGACAAAATAAGTAATTTTCCTTGTTTGTGAGGGAGCAGGAGAAATTACCTGCAAAATCCATTTCACATCATCTTTTTATTATTTTTACATATAAATATTGCGTTGTAAAAGCAAATTCTGTCTGAGATGTATGTATGACTGTCTTATCCTCACAAAATATGAATATACCAATAATATTAATGTGCTACACAGAGAGTAGTTGTGCTTTCTCCTACCATGTCATTGCACTTACCTTGGAACACAGCTTCACAGATTAAACAGCTTACAAGCAATGTTTGGCACAGCACCAAGTTGCAAAGCATTCCTTCCTTGCTATGTCTCCTTTGCAAACTGCAAGCCTACTACTGATCAACATGCTTTGCATATCAAAAATACTCACCACCAATAACTTATTAATAAAAAAAAGTGCTGCACCATTTTAAAGTTGTATGAATTCACATCTATTTAAATACTAATTTCAGTTAGAGAATGTAAAGATTAATGAAATATTGCTAAAAAAAATCAATTTCCTTTAAAAACTGAAGATAGAAGGTACCAAAAGATACCATAACATCAATTGTCAATAATCATCTCTTTTCTGTCATACCTTAGCACACTGTGAATATTGCATAAAGCCTCAATAAATTTCATCACTTTATTATGGTCTAATGTAATATAGAGTAAGTAAAATGAGTCTTCCTAAAAACCTTTTTATCTTCCTCCCACCCGAAATACGCTTTCATATTTAAATATAAAAACCTGGGGATAATGAAAGTATTACCGACCATTTACAATGATTTCTATGATTCTTTTGAGACATGGAAAAAGATAATAATGAAAACCAAAATACAGTAACATAATTGGTATGAATAACAGGACAGTAAGAGAAGACAATATAGTTGAAGAGCTTCTTTTTTATATATACACATAATTCAATATATTAACAATCCATGCACTACCGAGGCATTAAAAAAATTATTTTTCAAATAATTAAAACAATTACTAAAATGTGAAACTGCATACTTCAACTTTTATAGTTAATTGAATCTCTTATGAAAATGTTATTGCAGATATACATTAAATTGTACAAATTTAGATTTGCACAGCAGGTGTAGAAAATCATAGGGTTACTTCATTAAAAACCTGGACTTTCAACTTTCATGGTATTCAGACTTTAAAGATGAAGTAAATTTTAGGGCCTATTCATTAAAATTGTCAGTAAGTAAAAAAAATTATGCTGACTTTGGAATTTTCAAAATTTTGATGGCTATTACACCAAATTAGTAATAGAAAACCACGAAAATTATTTTAGCTATGTACTCACATTCTTGACAAAACATCCCATTCAGAATTTACTCATTCCATGTACAAGGAAATCAAATGCAGTTAGACCTGAAGATAGGTTATTTCAGCTAGCAGGTTAGTAATAATACTCATCCGTATAAAATCCTACAAGCTTGAAAAGAAAAACTTGCACTGAACTACTAAAACAATACTGAAGACAAATATATTTTATTAATACAGCGAGCTGTTAGAAAGCAAGCAAAGTGAACACTTACAAATTCATCATATTTAAGAGAAAAAGGGCAATAAATGAGTCAATCTCCATGCTGGCTCATTCTTTGTTATGTGCAAAACAGATGAAACTGGCTGTGCCAAAATTAGGAACGCAATGTGGTTTTACAGAATTACAGCCACTATTTATATTGAATTGATGCATCTCAGCTGTGGACTGGGACTTAACAGCCTAATGCTTTAATACTTCATTTTTATTGCAAATGAAAGAAATTGACTCAGAAAGACATAGCTGTGAATCTTTTAGGTTTTAGTGATAAAATTTAGGGGTTTTTTTAGTCAGTGTAAAAAAGTTGGTGGTGTGCAGCCACCATCATGGTTTATATATTACCACTGAAAACAAACAAATAATAATTCAGATTGCACAGTTACAGGCTGGTGAATACTGTATCAGCAGGGTGTTGCTTCAGCTGCCAGATGAGCTTCTGAGACAAAAAATCCCGAACACCACAACTGAAAACAGAAAATACATGCCAAAATTTTGCCAGTTGGCAACACGTGCCAAACAGAACAAAAGTATGATCCAGGACATAATTTTTTTTGTTTAAAAAAACCACCTCATAAAAGAGAACACAACTAAATGATAATCATTAAAACTGGTTATCACATAAATAACCTCTTCTTCTGGGGCTTTAATTCTCTTTTCAAAGATATCTAATACGACCTCTTTTAAAAAAAACCCTGCTCAACAGTTACTTGGTATATGACAACATCATTGTCTTAGGTCTATGAAGGAAGACTCTGCTATATGTCATATTATATTTAATATCTTACTAAAATGAAAGTTATTACAATGGTAATAAATATAATTTATAAAAACATTTAATGTACAATTTTATTTACACGCAAGTCTGTTAAAGGAACAACCACCAGAAGAAAATGGTCTCAGAACTGGCCTATTTAAAACACAGAAGATCCACTACTTTATTGGAGGTGATGACATGTTTTAGAAGGGTAAGTAACAAATTTTTATTAACCGACTGCAACTGTGTTATCGGCTACTGGAAATACTGAAAGAATTCCAGGAGTCTGTATTGCCTCCCCACCTATGTCTTCGCTGCAGAGGTGGCCTTTGGGTGTTTTTGTGGGGAGGTACCACCGAATTCATGACAATAGGTATGGATATTTGATATTCATATCGTTCCAACATCTGAGCAATCTTCTCACGAGTGACCCCATGTTTATTCCTCCTACAAAAATAAAAATTTAAATAAATTTTCTGGTATGTTTATATGTTTACAGTCTTTAAGAAAATCCCCTCTAATTTCACTTTTTCTTCTTATGTTTCATATTTGAAATTTCACTTATTACACTGTATCCTCATTCTCTCAGTATTCAACTTAAATTAAGGTTTATTTTAACAATTCACCACTGCATATATTAAATAAAAGCAAACAACACAGTCATTCTTCACACAGAAATGTGATGTTATTTACTAGGACTATGTACCTAAATAACCCTAGAAGGACTTTGCTTTCTATTTATTCATCAGACTATACTACCTAATGTAGAGGGTGGTGAGACACTGGAACAGGCTGCCCAGGGAAGTTGTGGACGCTCCATCCCTGGAGGTGTTCAAGGTCAGGTTGGATGAGGTCCTGGGCGGCCTGGTCTAGGAGGTGTCCTTGCTGTGACAGCGGGGTTGGAACTAGATGATCTTGGAAAGTCCCTTCCAACCCAAACCATTCTATGATTCTATTAATAGTGTTATAGACTACTACCTATGAAAGCAATGTTCAAACTAGCATAAAGAATTGAGACTTTCAAGACTTAATGACAGAAATTTTCTCATCAATAAGTCTCCATATAGAATAAGAAGCATTTTTAGTTTTGAACCAGAACAGCATGCTCAAGATACCTTCATCTACTAGCTCTTAGTGATACTTGCTGTAAATTTAGAAATGTACCAAAACACACATAAGGGAAAAGAGGCCAAAAGTGTTGTCCTATTCTTGCAGTGTTTAGTGAACAGCTACTTTCAGGAAGAACTTTGCCTGTTAAGAACCTGCAACATTAGACACTACATTAGAATGTATTTATTTCCTTAGTATGTATGGATTAGGATCTTAAAATCCATGTTAGCAGAAAATTTTGGTGTCAGCCAAAAGGAAAACTACGAATGTCAGAGAATTGCCAGCTCTATAACAGAGCTGAATCTAAAAGAACAGATATAAAACAAATAAAAGTTTTGTTAGTGTAGACAAACACTTGTCATAACCCAATATGTTCTTATCATCAAGAAACCTTGTCCAAGCAGAATTATTTCCAAGTCATACCAACAGGGAATACATGCCTGCATCTTTGTGCTTTCTACCAGGGACAGAACAGTGATGGACCTCCTTACAAACTTGCTCAGTTCCATAGAGAAACCAATACTGAGAACAAACATGCTATACTAGAAAAAGAATATTCTATACAGAAATATTTTTAAAGATTGTTTTCCTGCTCCCCACCCCTGGAGTTTGTGTGTATTATTACAACAAAGAAGCGTGTATCAAGTTGATGAGGGTTCAAAGCATACTGCAGGTAGCATGCTAGTTTCACACTCAGAATGGAAGAAGAATTGGTGATCTCAGATTTCAGAATTATGCTGGCTCCTTAAAGTATATTTTATCAGCTTTCTTTCTGGGAAGAAAAGGCTTAAGTAGAGTCTTTCTTTCATAGACACTCTTTCTTGAGACAAACTCAGAAGATAGAGTGATCATCACAAGTGGCTCTGTGTTTAAATGCTACTAATTGCTACGTTGTTCTAAAGAAGTGCGGGAGCAGCAGCACATTAAACTTCTCAGTTAACAAGTCTTAACAGTTTTTATCACAGCTCAAGTGCTCTGCTCATAAAGCCCACACTCATCCACAACTGAATGGACTTATGTATAATCACTTCTTAAGTGAGCAAGTACTTCTTCCTGAAGAACAAGGCAGGATAATAAAATCACCCACAGCAAAATCTCATCAAGCATAGAAATTAATTTTAAAAATTAAACAAATCTGCTGTATAGTGTCATTTAATACTGGGATCTCTTCAGGCATGTCTTTACTTATCCTTTGGTGGCTTGGCTCTTCTGAGAGAGCAAAAAGCTGTCCATCCTTAACCAAAACAAACATACCAGCAAATGCTCCTAACAGATAGTTATGCCTTGGAAACTGGTTTTGCTTAGAGAAACATAGAATCTATTGATAAAAGCAAAGTTCTGTCACTATTAAATGCTTCTACACTAGAAGAATCTTACATATCAATACACTGGCAAAGTAATCCTGCATAGAACATGACTACTTAAAAGAATGAGCTTGAGTTTAATGAAGTCAATAACAAATTGCAGTTTTATGATCATATTGAAGGAAAATAGATTATATTAAACATGTCTGCATTTCACTTCTGTGTGAAGCTACACAGCACATAATATTTTAAAAATTAAAACAACATCCATCCCAAAATACAGATTATACATAGGACACCTGTTATTCCCCAAAAGCTTGAATCAAATGCATATTTAAAAAAAAAAAGTTCTAGTTCCCCACTGACCAGCTACTCAGGAAGCATACAAACATGACAGAGGGTAATGTTTTCATCCAGTACTGAGTAAGCACTTAAGGAAAACAATAATGATAAAAAAATAATTCTTTCTCTTCTACTAGTGATTTTGCCATTTGTTTGTTCTCTCACCTGCGGTCTTCAAGATTTCCTAAAAATGGTATTAAAGTACAATATCCTTTATATAAGGGTCTAAATGTTATGCAAGAAGTCTTGAGCACTACCACAAGACATATGTCTGTGGAGTCAAGATATTTTCACAGAAGTTATGCACACAAAACTCAACTAAAAAAATCACTCATGAGTGACTCCAAAGACGATTTGTACTTCACAGGCACACTGGAAAAAAAAGACATTGACACTTATTCCACACTAAAATATCTCTTGTGTTCTTGACATCAAGAATTCACCCAGTGTTGACCTGGAGAGCCTTTTCACAGATTTCTCAAACACACTAAGTGGTGGCAGAAACAATCCTATAAACAGTATCTAGAAAGGCACCTGACTTCTAGAGTATTGACCTATTATGTCACTTGATAAAAGTTACTAACAATCTAGACAGCACCACTAAAACCAAACATTTTGGATACATGCTCATCATTTATAAGAAAAGTCTTTCGCTAATTAAAGTAGGAGATAGCATATTTTTTATTCCAATTACTAGAATTGAAGAGTCNAAAAAAATCCATTGCTCTGATGCTACACATTGAAGCCAAGAAATATAATTTTTTTTTTTAGTTCTATGCAGTACTAGGAATCTGTGACACAAACACATCAAGAATTTCAAATTTTAAAATTCTCTCAGGAAAAGAGCAAGCATTCAGTCCTTCTTTTAAAATACAGAAAGGGTGCAAAAGAAAAAAAAAAGCATTATTGTTGCAAAGCAAAACTCTGAAGCTGCACACTGAATAAAGCAGGGATCTAAAGGAAGAAAAACCCAAAGTTATTGGAGAGAACTAGGGATTTATATTGATGGAAATCAATACATACAATGTGAAGAAATTAAATGAAAAGGCTGGGCAATAACTGTATGGATGAAAGGGAGGAAAAAAGCAAAGGTAAAATGTTCCAACAGAGAACTAAGGATTGATGGGAAAAGCTGTTAAAAGAAAAATATATCTATACATTGTCCTGTCTTTATTAACTGTTTACCAGTTTGTGACCACTGCCCCTTGTCCTGTCACTGGACACAACTGAAAAGAGTCTGGTCCCATCCTCCTGACACCTGCCTTCTAGATATTTATAAATATTCTTGAGATCCCTCATCAGCCTCCTCTCCTCCAAGCTAAACAGACCCAGCTCTTTCCGCCTTTCCTTGTATGGTAACAAAGATTATATTATAGCTACAATCCACTTACATATTCTATCACTTTGTTTTGACCATGGATGTAAATGCTAAGTGTGCTGATGTAATACCTCAGATAAAGTTTTGTTTAAAAAGTAATTAATTAATTGTATTAGTCACTGTCAAAAACAAACCAAAAGCAAGAGTTTAAAAAGCAGATAAATCCCAACTGGACCTTTCAAGTAAAAAATGTTAAAAACACAGCAAAGGCAGCCAAAGGTTCCAGTGGAAGTGGGAGGATAAACTAAAATAGGAGACACTTCACAAAGTCACAAAAGTGAACTTAAAGGGCCTAAAACCCTGTAAGAGTGACACCGATTTCATGATTAAAGTTGCAGCGGCAAATTCTAGTGTTTCCTAATATTTGTGCGCTGGAATTTACAATCTTCACATTAAATATGTGTGTGTTTTAGTATCAAGGGTATGTAATTCACTGTCTTATAAACATTTGAGGGTTTGAAATTCTGTTCATCTACTATAAATTAACTTTTTTGCCCCTAATGGCTCTCACAAACTATTTTTTTCTCATACTTACTGTATTATAGATTCACTCCCACCCTTAAAATGGAGGATAATTTTAACAGAGTAATTTTCTCATTTGTGAAGAAAGCAAATTTTAGCCTTCTCAATAATTCAAACATGATGATCATAAAGCTCTAGCTAAATATGTTGTCATAGGAATATTAGCAAATATATAAATTATTAACCATTTATAAAAATAGAAATTAATCTTCTGCAGCTGTCATAATCTATATGAAACTTTAACCTAGACCTACTTACCAGACAAAAATCCCAACTATCAGGATTACCATTCCCCTGAGATTCTCATTTCATGTGTTTCAAGGATCAACACACAAAAGAAACCAAGAGCTTCTGAAGTAGTTCAAGTCAGGGAGCTCTATCTTGTCAGAGCAGAAGGTAAGAAATGGGTATAACTTCAACCCAAAGCTATTCTGGCAAATGTTTTGCAGTGGGGGTG
>VYZX01027955.1:91247-113322 GCA_013401335.1 Brachypteracias leptosomus | reverse complement strand
CACAGATATTTTACTGGCTAGAATTTTCCTTCATTTATAGGTCAGGTAAGAATAAGTTGCATTACATTCTCTCTCTTGCACAGCCAACATTAAAGCTTATGGGAGAAATGTAAACATACTTTAGCAAACAACAAAAGACACTGTGGGGAAGCCAATGAGGGTAAAATGGGAAACTCAAAAGAGTCACGGTTACAATGTTCATTGTTAACATAAATATTGTAATATTTTATGTTACTGATAATATGTTTATTAATGACACAAATTATTGTAATGGGTGATGTAGGAGTGCTACAAAAATCCATTAAACTTTTCTAGAATTCTGTATTTGCACTGCCATGAAATGCCACAGTCAAGCCTTCTAGAAGCTTTTAAAATACAGAGATGTGTAACAATAAAAATCAGATTACTGAGGACCAGAAGAAACTAACGATCAACTGTCAAGTAACATGATCAGAGCTGCATATAAGCTTCCTTCTTGCTCTCTCTCTCCCTTTTCCAGAGTATTAAGGTTACCTCAGGACAAATAGCAATGCTATTTCGGAAAGCATGATACATCAGAAGTACAGCAACTTTTTTTGGATACTGTTCAATAATTATTTTTGTTAGAGCCTATGTCTTTTAAAGGAAGGTGTAGATCACTGGTTTAGGAAAGCACAGAAAGATTAAAAGCCCATTTTTGTTCTCAGTAGGTAAAATGGCACTGGTAAATCATACACCACTCAACACAGCATTTTTTCGTATTCATTTTTGTCTTGATATTTAACATAACTTTATATTCATTAAGTTACTTGGCCACGATTTGACACAAGGCCCAACTGTCCTATTTACAGTGTGCTACATTTGCCAATTAATAATGCTAGAAAAACTGGATCCATCTTCCACACTCACTTTTTGCGTGCTGAATGTACATACACGCATCTTAAAGAGTAAGGACCATTTGCCTTAATAAAAGAGATAGCGAAAAATAACTGGGATTTTTCTATCAGTCAAGTAGACAGACACACCCCTACAGCTCCTAGGAGCCTGACCATCAGGTTTCTGTAGGAATATATATGAATTGATGAATCAGGACTAGTGGGACATTCATTTTTATTTTTATTGCTAGGAACCAAGTCTGTTTGCCCAGCGTTCTGGAGAATAATTCAGTTACTCAAGTTCTTCTGTTGTATCTTCCAAACATCATTAGTAGCAACAAAAAGACACACTGACAAGGGTTCAGGAATTTTGCAAACCCATCAAAGTTTATTCTTGAAATACTTTCTTAATTATTCCTTGAGGTTTAGAGTACATCACTATTTATTTATCAATCTATGTAACTGACATTTAGAAATAAAATTTACCCCACGCTCATAAACTAGGAAACGGAAACAACAAAATGCCCATCTATGCAAAGAAAGTGTAATTACCATCTAAAACCACACAGAGACAATATTCCACTTCTGAGAGATGGAGAAAAAAAAAGATAAATACATTTCTAATAAGAGTCAAATTATGGATCAGTCAGCATCAATACATGCACATGCCTGCAATGAGTAGCAATATTATCCAACTGCTGTAATCCAGCTTCTTCACCCTAAACCTTCTTTGCAACTGAACACTGATCCCTCTGAACCTTTGAACATAGCAGGACAGTGAAGTTAGAGCAGCTAGAAAAATTAAAGCAGCTCACCTACTTTTTCAAGACATGCTACCTGATCCAGTAGAAGATATTAGCTTGACATAGAAACTCAGCTTGAAACCAAAATGCTAATTTTAACTAGTCAGGAAGCCAATACACATTTTTCTCCAGTGCATGTGTGCACGCACACACACAAATCCTGCCTTAATTTTTCTTCAAAACCAAAATGGTCCCCCAACCTGCATCCTGGTCAGTCTACTTGATAGAAGATTTAATAATAAAGATCTCTCAAAATCTAATAATTCGCCTATTTAAAATAGCTAACATATCACAAATGAGGAAAAATCAGTTAAATATAATTTAAAAATCTATAGTATTACTAAGCTATGCAAATGCTACTTTAAAAGCATCACCTGTGACACTGTTTAAAGAAATACATGACTAGAAACAAGCACACAGTTGCTTCTACATTCAGCTATAAATACTAACTCTTTAACTCCTCTGTTCAGAAGATCAGGCTATCAGGAAGAATGGCTCCCAAGGAAGAAAACTGTCTTTATATATCCCTGACAATGAATTTAATTCAAAGTGTACTTCTTAAATGACACCAATATTTGTTCTTTCAACCTCCTTACGCTCCTTTTTATTCAAATTCATGTTTAGATATTTATGCAGGAATGGAAAAGGACAACTGCTGCCAAGTTCAGTAGAAAATATGCTAAAAGTCCAAGTCTGTTTTCTTATAACTTTCTCCAGCATTATAAGATCATATTATCATCTACTTCTAATTGCAGCAGACTTTTGTTACTTGGTCTAAAGATATCATTGTTGGGTATCTGTCTGGCCAAATCGTTTTAGAAAATTTCTAACTAAATGGTCAATTGGTTCCAAAACCAAGGAAGAATTACAGCATTTTGATCATGTTTCGTTATTCCAAGCTTTTCTCTGAGAAGTTTTGGATTGAGGAAGTGAAACCTAAACAAAAATATATTTGTAAATGTGCCCATGTTGCAGGACTTTGAAGTGTCATGTGCACAGAAACACTAGAACAAGCAACTTGTTTTGGCAGCAGAGCTAGAAAACAAGGACAAGGCAAAGTGCCTTGTGCAAATGGTGTGCTCTCAGAAGAAAAGCAAACCACATGCTGGGCTTTACTAGAGAAAGTATAGATAATGGAAGGTCTCATCCACACTCTCTTTGGCTCTCGGGCAGTCGATTGTGAAATACTGTATCCAGTTTGGGGCTTCCCAGATCAAAAAACATGCTAAAAATAATGAAATGGCTGAACAGATGGCTGTGGGCATACAACTTACGAGGAGAGCTTAAAAGCAGCTGGGCTTCTTCAGTCTAGCAATGAAGAAAGTAAAAGGCCACTTGAGATCAGTCAATTACAAGCTTTACCTGAAGGAAAGCTGTAAAGATGATATTCTACCAGGTAACAGCATATGTTATAATGCGGGAGAACACACACAAATTATGGCTTGGGAACTTCAGTTTGGAGATAGGAAAGAACTTCCTTACTAGGAGGGTAGTACTGCACCAGAAAGTGTGGAGAGACACTGAAATCTCTGTACTTTGAAGTTTTTGAAGATCAGGCTAGACAAAGACATAGTTGGTCTGATCAAACAATGGTGACAGACCTGCTCCAAGTAGAATGATGGATTAGTTGACCTCCATGAGTCTCTTCCAAAAACCATGCCTGTGATTCCAAGCAGTTGGAATGGAAGAGTCAAAACAAAACACAGACTTCAATGGAAGATTCAGGACAGACACAAGCTATGTTTGGGCACAGGAGGAAAAGTGCCTGTACTTGCAAACCCTTACTTTGCACAAAACACAGATAGGAATTCAAGATTCTTGAGTCCCACCGCTGCTACGCTTCACTTAATACTTGGGAAACCCACATGCAAGATGCATCTCATTCCTTTCTAGTGCTGATCCACGCAGACGATGTCAATTTTCTGCTTTTGCTTCACAGTCATTTTGCAAGCACAAGTGGTGGAGGTTTGTCTGCAGGTACTAAAGATGCTAAGACTTCAAAGATACCTGTGGGTACTACTATGGCATCAGAAGACTGTATTTTCTGTCCTAGTCTACACTGCGGAATTCTATAATATACAGAAAAACATATTCAATTTTATTAATAATTAATGAATAATACAAGTATTTTCCCCACAGGCAGCCATTAATTCTGGGATTTCTTCTCCCCTGGTACCTAAGACACTGAGACATGATTTCATAGGAATTAACAATTGCAACCAAGTGTTGAACACATGAAACTGTGTATAATTCAATACACTGAAAACAAGTCCCACATAGTTCAAATTCCACAGTCAAATTTGGTGACTATTCTTGACCTCAATCTCATAGTGCCTGCTTTCCCATCCATTACATAAAATTAGTAATTGATCTCACTAGTGAGAGATTAAAAAAGCACATGTTCACAAAAACCTGAAAATATTTAGAATCTTTCAGATAATATAAGTAATATATTTGGAAAAAGATTCAGAGAATTCAGCAAACCAAACATGGAAACAAAATATCTGATATCTTCACATTGAGGAGTTATCTAATTCCTGCACTGAATGAGGCAGCGTTTTTCACAGGGTTACTTCTAAAAAAATTAATGTTGCCTTCATATATGAAAGGAATTCTTGAGGAATTCCTGCAATAACATCCACACAGGCACACGCAGCTTCAAAAATGCAGGCTTGCAAAACAGCAACCAGTAACTAGAAAATATTATAGCTAAAATTATACAAACATGTAAGCTGGAAACTTCTAATAGATATTTTTCTATTATATGGAGATCATGGTCTCATAAATATCAGGAAAACCCCACAAACAGCAAGGTTACTCATTTGTACAAAAGCCAAGGAGGAACATGATCACTATATATATTTCACAGGTTCTTAGCATACAACAGAAGACAATGACAGAAGACATCCCATTTGTGATGAACAGTTTCTGGATGAAGCTCAATCAGTAAATACTGGTATACTAACTTTTTTTTTGGTATGCAAGAGAAAGCTATTTTCACTAATAGAGATAGTGTCTGTGCGTATGTGCTCTATGTCAACTTAGGTGCTTTTTACACTAGGCCAAAAAAAGCCATATTTTTAATATTTATCCTCACCAAGTAAAAATTACTGCATTTTAATAGTCTAATTTACAAATACCAACATTTGCAAAGTGCTTACAGATTTGTCGTTAATTTCCTAAACATTTTCACTTGAATATGCCTCTCAAGCTTTAAGTCTTTACTTACCGAGAAAGTGTTGACTTCCCTGAACCAGGTAGGCCTCTTAAGAGGAGGAGAAATTTCTGTGAACAACTCAATCTTTCTTCAGGTAACTGCAAGGAAGAGAAATTGTGCATTCCTTCTGTATTGTCAGCTGTTGGATCCTTCCAACACTTTTCTCTGGTTTCACAGAAACCATTATTTTGGAGCCTGTTCTGGTCATTATGTCCATTTCTGAAGACCTGAGTAGTATGGATATCAATATGACCAGCATAGTTGGTACTTTGATCAAGCAATGGACCATGACTGTTGATATCAGTATTTCCATTGTAACCATGATAATTTTTGTAAGAAAGTTCACCATTCTGAAAAGGGAGAGCACTTGTATTCTGTGGTGGAGAACCAAGTACCTGAAAATGTGGCTGATGGTTGAATCTAGGAGGAAGAGGCCCCTGAGGTACTATGAAAGATGCTGTTGACTGCCAAGCAGGTCTGAATTCAGGCACTGAGTAGTTCCAGTATTTAGAATCTACTTGTCCATTAAAGGTATTTTCAGTTTTCCAGCCACTTGTTTCCACAACAAACTGCTGCTCACTGCTTGTGTTCCGACTGTTCTGTTCCCCAAAGAAACACTGTCTATTCTCATTAAATGGTTGTGAGCTGCCCAACAATACACGTTGACAATCCTCTTGTGACGTCTGACTACACTTATATGGAGAACATTGTTCCTGAGAAGTTTCAGTTTCTTTATTCCGAAAATTAGTATCTAAATTTTCATTTTCCAGCTGGTGAATTTCTTTATAGAACTGGTCCAGTTCATCGTCTATTTTTGGTACAGCAGAAGAAACAGTCTGTATCTTCTTTGCCTCCTTTCTTCTAGCTCTGTGTTCATGTAATTCATCCTGATCTCCCTCACTGCTTCTACATTCATCGCGACTGTCAGGTTTGTCCTGTTTGTTATTTTCAGCAGGCTTGTAAATCGGTCCAATAAATTCTTTGCTTGTAAAAAACTCTTCATCTGATGCATTTCTATTTACTGAGAATAATGTACTGCTACTTTTAATATCATCTTCACCAGCATTATTTGTAATAAGAAAGCCTTTCTCTTCTTCAACTTTAGTGTCATTTGTTGATGCAAATGGCGGATTTCCATTCTGCACAGTTTCAGAATCAACTGGTTGAACAAGCACTAGATTATTTTCAGGGAGCACTTCATTCAGTGTTTCCAAGACACCAGCAGGTATTTTCTCTTGCTCCTGCATTTCATGTTGCCCTTGGTTATCTGAGGCATATGCTGATATCAAATAACTTGATGTTCTCTCAGCATCCACCTCCTCCTGAATACCTTGGTTATCATCATCAGAGGGTTTCTCATAATCCCTTTCTGTTGACTTCATTTTTTTAGAACATGGTTCAGTTGTGATTTCATTCTGACACTCCAAGAGCCTTACTCTACTTTCAGCATGAAGCATCTTAGAAAAAAATTAATACATTATCAGCATGCACATTTTTGAAGTAAAATATAAAAAAATGTATAAAGAAGTTATTCATGCCTATGCTATACATCCTCAGACCCTCCACAGTCACAACTAAAACGTACTCAACCAGAAGAAAAGCAGACATCTCCTACTGGAAGTGTTGGTTAAAAAAACCTGCCACATTGTTGTACATCTTTAGCAAAGAACTACATTAGTGCCACATTTTATGATATCTTAAGTAATTTATAAATCATGCTTTCAAAATGTGATTATTTGAAAAATGAGAATTACACCAACAACCTCTGTCCTCTACTGACTTAATCTGCGATGTTACAGATCTCTTTTACAAGATAAACATGTGCCAATTTCCAGCGCACAAACTGATGCCTGACATCACTACTACTATGACCAAGAAAAATGCAAATACTTCAATCATAAGGTTTATTTTCTGTGACACTAACTGAACTCCACTAATTCAACACCAATCAAACAGATGCTTGATGGCATTTATAATTTGGTATTAGCTAAATAAGACTTCAAATTAAATCTGCAATCTGCTACTATGTTTTTGGTTTTGGAACAACTGAACACATTTGTTAGGGCCCAAGACCACCTAGTCGCATGTTTTCTAAAAAGAAACACAAAAAAAATCAATCCCTGCCCCAAACAGATTGCATTCTAAAAATGAGCCAATAAGTTCCAGAAAAATTCAGAGGACAAGAGCAATTAAAAGCAAAGTAGGATGCCATTGACCACTGTGACATGCTGTCATGCCATAAGCCATCTAACCATTAGTTAGAATTACTTGGATTTTCCTTTGTATTCCAGAGGTCTAGATGAATGCAATGAAAAGCAATAGTCATTTTATTAAAAATCAAGTGCCAAGTAGTTTATTCAGCAAATCCCAGCTCCCCAAACAAATGCAGTATCAAACAAGAAAGTATTTTTCCTACTAGGGGGTTTATTCCACTGCTGTGAACATTTCAAATTTCTATGAGTAAATATTAACAAATGTCATATGCTCTTCATTCTGGACAAAACTGAAGGTTTTTTTCTTTATCTGATGAGGATATGTAGAAAGGATTAAGGAAAGACTTGTAAGTGATTTTTATCACCTCATGTTCACTTGAAAGACTGATAAGAAAAGGTGTTACTCTGGGCACCTTCTCATCTACTATCCAAAAGAAGAGAATCCTACCATCCTCAGTCTCAAAATGTTCAAATCAAAGAGATTTTACTGCTTGCATTTGACTTTACTACTATGGACAGTGCTAATGTCAGAAGGGGGAGAAACATGGCCATGCAACTATCCCTCTTACTTAAGAGGTGGTTGAACAATGTTGTGGGTACTACGGTCTCTCCTCTCAAGATATACATGTTCTACATATGCCTCCAGTTTCTCAGTTCCTCCTTTGTTGTAAATTAGAAAGCAACAATGATATGAATCGTGGACTCTGTCTCCCATCTATCAAAAATTACTCTACCTCCACTCTACAACAGGATTGAAAAAAAAAGAAAAAGTTGCTTTATTAGCTCTATGTCATCATCTGCGTTCTGGGATGCTGTTTAAGCAAAGCCTATATTCTGATGCAAAGAGAGAGCATGTGAATGCTGGCTGTGTGACAATATCTCTAATAATGAAGGATGCTGCTGTGTGACTGTGCCACACAGAAATCTCCTTGCTAATCTTTAACAGACTTTTTCCGAGTATCCTTTGGGACACTGAAGTTGCATACAACAGCATCTCTACCTGCATTAATTGTTGGGGAGGTCAGAGCAAGTATGTACTGAAAAAGCGCAAACTATGTGACAGTCTTGCCTCTTGAATGGGACTAGCATAGGTATGTCATATTTCTGGAAAGAACTGGCTCTGTGTTGAGCCTGAGCTGGCATATGTGATTCACCAAGCTGGCACCTGCAACACTAAATTATCATTTTAACTAACTTGCCAAATATTCAGAAGACTCAACCAAGTAACTTACTGGCTTTGCTTACATGACCACCTCTTTCTGGGTACGAAGGTGACGAAGCACGTAAGCCAGCGTTCCCCACGCAGAGCCAGGCCACTCCTCAGAGCCAAGGGAAGCAGGCGCTGCTCCTGCACCGGGCTGCACGTTGAGAAGGGAACGACTGAGGCGAAGGAGCGGCTGCCAGAAGCCGCCAGCCTCAACTCCTTCCCGGTCGGTGTGTGAGCCGCTCCCTCCCTACGCCTCAGTGTAAGGCCCGCACCCCTCCCCACACACGCTTCCCTCAGCCCGGCGCCGATGTCCCACGACCTCAGCAGCCGGCTCCTGTGTGCCAGCACCGCCATCCCCGCACTGCCCCCTTCCTCGCCCGGCCGCGGCGGCTCGCGCACTCGGCCACGGCTCCCCCTTTGCAGACGTCGGCGGCAGCGCTGATAGCGGCGGAGAAAAGCGCCTGCCCGGCCCAGCCCCGCCAGACAGCAGCCACAGCCACATGCGGGTGAGAAGACCAACCTCAAGGCAGAGGCGCCCGCCCGTCCCCCGCCGCCTCAGCGAGCAACGCACTCCCGACAAACGGGGAGGGAAGCGAAGGATTCCCTCTCGCTCCCAAAATGGCGCCGCCTCCTGCACCCTTTCACCCCACAAGCCCCGGCTGTTATGGGGCGGGTAGTCCCGCCCGGCCGCGCGTGGGACTGCGACTCCCGGCATCCTAGCGGGGTGAGGCGGGGCCGTAGGGAGACGTCACGGGTCGGGGATGTCACGGGTAGGCCGTCAGCCGCGCGCGCTGCCGCGGGCGGGCTGGACGGTGAGAGGCGATGTGGCCGCCGTGCCGGACTTCTCTGCATACACCCCGTTCCGCCCCTCCCCGGGGGAACGTCATCTAAGCTAAGACGGGGAGAGGGTTTTAGGCTATTTTAAATTCCTCTGGGGGTTGTTTCCCAGCGTGCGGGCAGGCGGTGCGTGTTGGGGAGGATAGAGGCTGTCTCTGGCCTTTTCCCAGCTTCGTGGACTGCTGGCTGCCCTGCCGTAAAGTCTGCAAGGTGGTTTCTCTGAATCGGTATTAAAACATCTGGTGTTTTATTCTTGATGGGATTAAAACTGTCAGCTGCTGAAAACACAGGAGGGCAACTCCAGCCAGTGGCCCTGTTGGGGTATCGCCTTTTTGTAGAATCATAGGATCGTAGAATCATAGAATCATGGAATGGTTTGGGTTGGAAGGGACCTTAAACACCATCTAGTTCCAACCCCCCTGTTATGGCAGGGACAGCTCCCACTGGATCAGGTTGCTCAAGGCCACATCCAACATGGACTTGAACACATCCAGAGATGGAGCATCCACAACTTCCCTGGGCAACCTGTTCCAGTGTCTCACCACGCTCAGAGTGAGAAACTTCTTCCTAATTTATAATTTAAATCTCACCTCCAGTTTAAAGCTATTACCCTTCATCGTATCACTACTAGTCCTTGTAAAAAGTCCCTCCCTAGCTTTCTTGTAGGCTGCCTTCAGGTACTGGAAGGCTGCAATGAGTTCTCCCCGGAGCCTTCTCCAGCTGAACAACCCCAACTCTCAGCTTGTCCTCATAGGAGAGATATTCCAGCCCACTGATCATCTTTGGCCCTCCTCTGGACCTGCTCCAACAAATTCACATACCTTTTGTACTGGTAGCTCCAGAGCTGAACGTAGTACTCCAGGTGTGGTCTCACAAGAGTGGAGTAGAGGGGCAGAATCACCTCCCTCAACCTGCTTTTTTCTGCTTTCCTGCTTGGGCCCTGTGCTGTAGCCACACCCTGCGTTGACTCTGGTTCCTGTGGTATGGTCTATGGTCTTAAAACTGCCTGATGGTTGGTTTGGTTTAAATAAACTCTGCAGGTATATTTTGCCCAGACATTAGGCCTACCCACATTGATTTGAATAAAGCTTTTTTTTTTTTTTTTTCTGTAACCCCAAGCAAGAATATTTATTATAATGAGTTACATATATCCATAACTTACTATGACCACTATGTTAAGGGGGAAGTACATTTCTTCTGTAGAGTTTTGAGGATGAGAATGTTTATTTTGCTTTAATTAGTATTCTGATTTTTGTGTAAAACAAAAAATTAGCAAGATGATGAAGTTCTGAAGAGGATTGTCCCCACGGTAAAATCTGCCCAGGTTTCCTAGGCATACATTGTACTTACATGAACTTGCAACTTTCCCCTGCAGCATAAAGTATACTTTTTCCATGATGTGGCTATGTTCTTTTTTTCAAAGCTTGTGGTATTATGCAAAGCAAACCACATTTTTCCTAAGCAACAGTCTTGTAACAGTGGTTCTCCAATTTTCATTAGTATACACAACAGCTCCTGCAAGTGATGTGCCCATTCTAAATACCTGCAATTTATGCTTTCAGATAACCCAAATAAATTATTAATATTTTAGAGTTTACATAATTTAGAAAATCTCTGAAATTAGTTTATTTGCTATAAATGGTAAAAAGAAAACAGTGATTGTTAAAATTCATGCCAGACATTCCTTCCAGTTACTTCTGCAAACAAAACATAGACTCCTTTTGTGTGCCAGAAGATAGCTCTGGTTTGTTAGAAGATATGGATGTGTCTTTGGTAGCATTTTAATTTACATCCAAAGCGAGCTTTTGAAGTAAATCTCTAAATCTTCCCATTTACTGTGCTCTGTTACTATTAGTACTCTTCCAATTTAAAAGTGTTTATTGTATGAATGCCACAGTTGTAGCATTGAATACTTTTCTCTATTGATTTGCACTTAACGGTGCTGCACTAGTGGACATTGTGGACATTGCCTGCATCACAGCCGGGTCTGGGAAACCTGTGTGCAGCTGCTTCTGAGCAATAAGGGTGGCATAACCTTGTCACTCCATTCCAGGCTGGAAAAGCAATGTAGGAATTCTCCTGGAAGACAGGAGCTGTCCTATGTTTACACACGGCCTTGCTGTGGTTTCAAGGCCTATGTTTTGTACCATATTTTGGAATCCACAGTCAGAGAGACAAATCCTAAAGCACTATCAGAATAGGCTGGGAGAGGAGATACTGGAGAGCAGTCCTGTGGGAAGGGACTTGGGGGTGCTGGTGGATGAAAAACTGGATATGAGCCACCAGTGTGCACTCGCAGCCCAGAAGGCCAATCACATCCTGGGCTGCATCAAAAAAACTGTGGCCAGCAGATCAAGAGAGGTGATTCTGCCCCTCTACTCTGCCCTGGTGAGACCTCACCTGGAGTACTGCGTCCAGTTCTGGAGCCCCCAGCACAAGAGAGATGTGGACATATTGGAGTGTGTCCAGAGGAGGGCCACCAAAATGATCAGGGAAATGGAGCATCTCTTGTATGAAGACAGGCTGAGAGAGTTGGGGCTATTCAGCCTGGAGAAGAGAAGGCTCTGAGGAGACCTTATAGTGGCTTACCAGTATCTGAAGGGAGCCTATGTAAAGGCGGGGGAGGGTCTATTCAAAAGGGTTTGTAACAATAGGACCAGGAGTAATGGTTTTAAGCTAGGAAAGGATAGATTTAGATTGGATATTAGAAAAAAGTTCTTTAACATGAGGGTGATAGATCAGTGGAATGGGCTGCCCAGAGAGGTGGTGGAGGCCCCATCCCTGGAGTCATTCAAGGTCAGGCTTGATGGGGCTCTGAGCAGCCTGACCTAGGTAGAGATGTTCCTGCTTCTGTAGGGAGGTTGGACCAGATGACCTCTAGAGGTCCCTTCCAGCCTCAAACATTCTATGATTCTATGATTCTATTTTGATGAAAAATTTAGAAGGAACTGGTCATTTCTGTGGCAAGGAGTTCTTTCAGGAAGGAAAATAGGCAATGTCATAAAGAACTGACCTTTGCTACCAAGAAAAATGTAGAGACACAAGATATACAAAGGAGAATATTATTGCAGGTTGGTGGAATATTTCCAACACAAGTATTTTTTGAAACACAAAGGGCTAAACTTCTTTATTCTTCTGCCCTTTTTTATGAGATTATCTAAAGATCATAAGACTAGTCCTTAATTTTAATATTTAAAATGCTTTGCAACCAAGATTGTTGGCTTCTTGGAGAATTCTTTTCTAATAATAACACTAATGATTATTTAACTCTAAGGAAAAAATATTTTCTATCCAAAATAATTATTTGCTTCTCTGCACAAGCTAAATCATGAAAAGCCCAAGTTAACTATTTAGAGGGAATAAGAATGTATTGCACATGGGCCTTTTGAAGGTAGTATCCGGAGATCAAAGCTCTCAAATGCTTCATCTTGTGTATCTAGTAATAATCTTGGATGTATTTCATTTTGGGAATTCTCCAGTACTTGTGTGTCTAATTAAATAAGCCACATGTTACCACTGATAATACCTTAATGTCATTCTTTCTGCCTTATTTAGGGTAGGTAATAAAATACACTTTCCCTGATGATATTACTGCAGCTGCCACAGATCCTATATGGGAAGATGGTGCACATATTTGAGACAAAGCTACAAACAGCAGAATCCTCAGGCTGTGCTAGATGATCATAGAAGTTCCATCAGAAGCATCGCCAGGAGAAGCTGTTAAGGGAGGAAACATAGCGTCCAAAGGGCTAAGCAATGTAATGGTGAAAATATTTATGAATAAACATTAACAGATCATGGTTTTTCTTTATGTGCAGAGGAGCTTGAATTTTATAACTTCTTTTTTTTCCAAATGTTTATAAATTTGCTTGAAACTCTACCATGTACCAGGTAGAACTCTACCACATACCTCTACAATATGTCACCTAAATCACATTTGCTGTAACGTGCAAAACTCATCTACAATTTTTGTGGAAACTTCTCACAGAAATAAAAAATAGAAGAATGAAGTACTGTTATTGCATTGGCAACAAATTATGAAAAATTATATATTCTTGTGTTCTTTCACATTTATGCTATCACCTTTGTATAAGTCAATGAAATGTTGTCTTTAACTGATCTAAGAGAAGAGTGAAAGGAAAATTTTCCACTTCATATAATCAGATTTTGATTCAGTTTTCCAAGTGTCTTGTAAGTTTAAGTTGATTTGAAAATTACAATTACACATACAATTTATATGCATAAGAGAAGTGAATATAATTCTATGAAAAAATTAGTTTTGACATTTTGTAACTGGAATATTTGAACTTGCAAAAGAATCATTTCCTCAGAGTATTTTTTACATTTGATTTCCTTAATGAAAAAGGGAAGATGGCAGCTGTACACTATGGAGGATCATCCTGATTCCTACATGGTTTAGTGGTATAATGGATGCTTTAGATCCATGGCAGAGCTCACTGGTACTCATACTAAAGTAAGCATTGCACTAACAGACTGCTCTCTTCTGCATGGGCCCAGTTTCAGGTTCTATAGCAAAAAATGCCTTAAGGTGCAATTTCAAATGACAATTAAACCACACTAATATTAACCTACTGTCAGAAAAGGTGCTTCTGTTACTGTATTCCCATACATGGGGATGCCAAGGTACTCTCCTGCCTCCTCTCTTCTAGCAGCTTTCGCTCTTGTTCAACATTGGAGAGAACCAATGCTCTTGTGACATTTGTGGGTCCAGGCTGGCCCGTACTGGAGGAGCAGTGGGAACGAGTAGCTGGGGAGGGTGCAGGGACTGGTACCCCTCCTTTCATCAGCATTTAACCCTTGCATCAGTTTAAATGTGTCACCTCGCCCTTGTGGTTACCAACTAAGATGACTCTACCTGCCATGTTGCTCTGCCCAGTGCCTCCTTGCCATTGTTGTTACCTCCAGTGGTTCTACCTGCTGTGACTGTTGGTCTTTTCCTCGTCTCCCCTGCTCCTTTCCAGTATGATCTTGTTTCTTTCCTGCTTCCCATTATTCCTTTACATTTCATAGTCCTGTATCACTTCCTATTATGAATACTGTTCTTTCGTTTCATATAAAGTGTTTTCTTCCTCCTGGTTTTTATCACTTCCCTGCAAAAGACTAACATGCTGCCTTTATCTTCTCCTGCAAGTCTGGGACACAGTGGTGTCCATTTGCTGAGGGAAAGCTACAGAGCACACATTCCCTGCAGAGACAGGGGTGCACTGGTTGGGTACACTCTTAAGGGGAGCAGGAAAAGGAATACTCTTCAGATTTCTCAAATTGCCAGTTCCTATTTCATAAAAGGAGAAGCACTGGGTATTTTTAATAAGAACATTATACTATTCTTTTCTGTAAGGAAAGAGTTCCCTTGGCTTTACTTTTAGAAACATGTTAGATAAAACTTCCCAAAATAATTGGAGTGAAAAACAATAACCCAAAAAAAAAAAGTTGACAAAACAATAAATGCCTGTATTGTGCCTTTTAATAGAAAAGGTTAGGCAAGTTTAAGACAGACAGAATGATGAGACTTCAACTGTAATAACAAGGAAAAAAAAAAATCAAGATAAATACCCAGTGGGCACCACTTGAGATTGGCTTTTGTAATTAAGGGTTAATATGGAATGAGAGCTCAGTCATTTAGATCTTGTTACCAGACTTGACCTAGCAGAGTACTCGTTCTCCTTCTCATAACACTGTTATTCTAATAACACTTCAATAAGGGGTGCATTTCAGTTCAAGAGGACTAGTTATTTAATTATATTTAATCACATCTCTTTCTAAAGGATAGGTCACCTTGGGTCTTAGTTTGTCTTTCCACTCTGTACTTCACTAAGTTTTGATAGAAAAAGTGAGTCTTCAGGATGATACAGAAAATACTCCTGCGTAATTCTTTGAATTTAAACCCAACTATATCTAGAGAAAAATACTGGTAAACATTAAGAGAACTGGTTTACTCAACAAACCAGGAATATCATTTGCCAAGTGGTTTTCTGAAATATTTTTATGGCAAAGAAATTGTTATGTTACCTTGATATGTAAAGGTCAGGTCAAAGTTTCTATCATAAAAATTCAGTAACAGTTTTTGGTTTCTTAATTTCCACGAATAATGTGGGTTTAAAATTGTTTTTTAATTTCAACTTCAGAACTAACCCAAGAATTCTGTATTATAGTTTTCATACAGTCATATCTTTTAACCAAAAAATATCCCTACTGGCTTGCTGGTTATAGGCGATAGGAATATTTCTTGATACATGTAACAGATTCTAGTAAGCAATATTTAAGCCATAGAGAGATTAGTATTTCCTTTGATTATGATGTAAGTAGTTTTAAATTTAAGTCTTGTTACTTTATTCCCTTCCAGTATAGGATGAACCATTTTGAAGATAAAAATAGTAGGGAGAAAATAAAAGGAACACCTAATTAGCTTATTTTGGAGGTTCTTGAAATCTTTGATCTAATGTGTTTTGGCTGAAATCTGTATGATATGGGGTTTGTGGTTGGTTTTTGTTTGTTTTGGTTTGGTTGGGTTTTTTTACAGTAAAGCACCTGTACTGTAAGTTAGGTCTCAAGCACTGTAGCAAAACAGAACTAAAAGAACTCTAAGATTTAACCTTTGTTTTAAGGCAGAGTGCTTTAGAAAATATAGCAACTGCTCACCTACAGCAAAGCTGAGCTTATAGGTTGTTAAATACTAGGTGAAAACAGACCAAGAATGCATGATTCTGAACAATTTATGTGTTTCAGAGTAGAGCACAGGGAATTTCTGGGAAGAAACACTCAAGGTGAAGGTCCAGGCAGTGCTTAGTCTGCAAGAATATCTAAATAGCAGCTCAAATTTACATAAAAATGGAGGAGACTGAGTGCAATACCTTCAGTAGGCTTAAATTCAATGGACATTAAAATAAATAGCTTTAAATAGAGGGCAGACAGTGGAATAGTAACAGGAAAAAGTGTAGATGGAAGAAAAAGAACATTGGATAGAGCAATGGAAAAATACCCAGCATTTTACACAGTAGAATATGTTTAAGTATTTAATGCTTTAGTAAGTGAGAGGAAAAGAGGTGATAAAATACTACAGAAGTTTAGTTATGGCAATGTTAACAGCCCGCTGATTTGTAGATTATTTGTTCCTTTTAACTATGCAGTTGTTAGCTGAAATGACTTTTATTTGAATAATTGAAGTTTAACAACAGAGATGCTCACCTTTCAGATACAACTTAAGAGTCAAAATTTCTTACATATTTCCTATTTTGTCATACTAGCAGCATTGCTTGAGAATATTTAGGTTACGTACTTTCCCTCTCCCACCTCATATCCTACATCTCAATTAAGGATGGAAAGCATTTAAATCAATTAAAGGTAACTCAGAGGAGAAACTAATTTAATTCACTGACAAACTGAGCTAATCACCAGGGAAAGAAAGACTGCTAGTACAGACTCCCAAAATACTAATTCTCTACTGTTGTACCTGTCAGGAAGGCACTAAGGGAAGATTTTTTTTTTTCCTGACTACTGTGGCTTTTCAGATGCTGGTTGCCACAGATTATGTTCATGTTAAGTTGTAGGCATATGCTGTGCAAATAGCTGAAGTGGTCAGTGGTCAGCCAGAAGATTCCATGACATTTAGCAACAAAACAGCTGTTAAGCCACACTAGAATGAGACAAAAAAACAGCAAACCATCCACAAACTAGTATTAGAAGCCTTAAAGGTTTGTGTATTAATGCTGTTTAACTTGTTCCTATTGGACAGCAAGATGGTTAGGTTTGTTTGGCTAAAGCATAAAAGATGCCCTTGTTGGTAGTGAAATAAAGCACCATCACATCCTGACTGCAATGAAGACGTGTATTCTATTTCACAACATTAACAATCGAAATTTTATTTTACACTTCTATGGCTACTGAAACATGAAACATTTTCTTGTTCTCTTCCCATACGTGTCTCCAAAGGCACTGACCTCTTTGGGATCCTACCTGAAGAAGAGAGGTCAGAGTGAAAGATACATCTACAGCTGACTTGAGATGGCATATTTTGGGAGGGGATAATACTTTCTGTTTTAATAGAAAGACTTCCTTTAGTAGGTCTTTTAGTCTTGCTAGTGTCCCACTATAGCTGTTAACTGTTACATGAAGAGAGCAGATGAGTATGTGGAGTCCTTACCCTGAAAAGTAACATAGTATCATTTCTAGTAATTTTTTGGGGTAAAATATCATTTAGCACTTAATGACTCTTGTCTTTTTATTAGAAAACATCTACAAGACAGATGCAGATAAGTATTTTTGGTAGAGTCAGACTTGTTAGCACAAAGATTAAAGCAGTACTTATTAAACTTCAGAATTAATATTGCACATGTATTAAAGCCCGTAGCTTCTGAGCATCATGTATTCAACTGTTTGATTTTTGTTTACAAGGAGACAGCGTTGGAAACAGCACTCACACGGACAGTAAGAGTCTAAAAATTCCAGTCATCTTAAGTCACTGTTTCCATGTGGCTTCCTTGCAAATTACTTAAGAGACATATGAGATACTAAAATTAGTTGCAAAGTTAACTCATGTTCATAATAATATCAGCCGTTTAGTTGAAGAGTCAACACTGATAAATGACCTATTTATTTAATTCTCTGAGGCAAATCACTACATCTACAAGTCAAAGGTGTATTTAGGCACTAACTCTCCCTCCTACATGGAAAAAAAATTTCTGTGTGAAGGGCTCAGTATATGAACGACATAAAAATTCAAATTACATTTAATTTGAATTGTTTTTCTAGTAATGTATTTATGATGCAATTGTTCCAAGAGTCATAATTGTAAGAGAAACAAACAGAAAGGAAAGGTGGTTATACCTATGCTGGAAACAAAAGTATCCTTTTCACAAACCTGATATATTAAGAAAGGGAATTTAGATAAGCATGATTGGTTAAAAAAAAAAAAGGGAAAAATACACCCTTCTATTTCTTAAACTTTTTCAATTTTTACTTTTCTGTTCTGCCTTGATTTTGCCCAAATCATTTGTAAAAGGAATCAAAAGCTACTTTAGGATTCAGTTAAATTATGTTGATTTCTCTTGGGTAACTCATGTAAGATTAGAAAGGTAACTTGCAGTTTGCCTTCAAATAAAAACCCCATCAATTACCTTCCATTCAAATTCTTTGTCATTTGTGCTGGCTCTCCATTGGACTCTGGTGATGACTGTATCAAGGGATTTGCTCAACAGTTACTCTTAAGTCACATAGTGTTAATCTATAGGTAGGGAAGTTGATAAAACAGTTCATTACTTACAGCTATCAAAAGCAGGTGTTCTTGGTCTCTGCCATGTAGTCCCTCCCTTCTTCCTTGCGTTAGTTCACCCTCCTTGTGAGCTGACTGAGCTCACTAGCCAGGACAGAGTTTTATAACATGGTTAGAGCTAAAATATCTGATGGGTTTTGGGTTTTTTTTTTCAGAGAAGGGGAGGAGGGAAAGAATATTCTCCCTCCAGTCTATTCTTCCCCTTGTTCTGCTTGGGACTGTAGGATTTTGTTAGACAATTTTAATATTTCATTGAAGTGAATCAGTAGGAATTGATGGGCATTGAGTCATTCTAGGAGTCAGCTTCCTTCCAACCTTTCTCCATCCCACAGAGGGATGCTGCAGTGGTTTGAAAATCTGTGCCACTTCTCATCTGCCAGCTTTCTTCCCTGTCTGTTCAGTCCTATGAGGGATATCTTAGAGCTCTTATTTAAATAAAGGTATGACTGGTATAGTTAGGATGTTTGTCTATTCTGTGTTGAAGTATCTATAAAGTTGATATGTTTTCATATTCTTTTGTTCAGGTCCATGAGTGAAAAAAATTGAGGGACTTAAAGGCAAAACACATAGAGAGATTCATACATACAAATGCCTCAGGGTTGCTGTAACTAGATGGAGACACAGTAAAAACGTGTCGTGCATCTTGTGGTGGTGATGTTACCTACTGATGGTAACATCAACTGATGATTGTTCCTACTCCTATTCACACTGAAAGGCCAATACCATAAAAGAGTAAGATCACTGAGCCCATGGATAAGCATCTGTCTTGGGAAAGTGCTAGCATAGTTTCTGTGAAGGGAAATACTGACTCAATCAAAGAATTCCAGCAGGTTTGTGAATCAGGAATTATGTGGACAAAGACAAACCAGGAAACATACTTATATTTTCAAAACACATTTGTGCAGGTTCCTCACTAAAAGCTGTTAAACAAAATTACCATGGAATTGGAGTAGATGTCCTATTCTGAGTTGGAAACCTGGTTGAATGATGGAAGCAGAAAGTACAGTTTAATGGTTACTTTCTAGGGTGGAGAAAAGTCAGCAATCACAGAATCACACAGAATGGTGGGGGTTGGAAGGGTCCTCTGGACCCCCCTGACAAAGAAGGTTCATTTACAACAGATTGCACAGGAATGTATACAGGCAGGTTCTGAAATTCTCCAGAGAAGGAGACTCCAACAACCTTTCCAGGCAGCCTGTTCCAGTGCTCTGTCACCCCCATAGTAAAGAAGTTTTTCATGATGTTGAGGTAGAACTTCCTCTGTTCCAGTTTGTGCCTGTTGCTCCCCATCCTATCACTGCACACCACTGAAAAGAGTCTGGCCCCATCCTCTTGACACTCACTCTTTAGATATTTATAAGCATTGACAAGATCCCCTCTCAGCCTTCTCTTCTCCAGGCTAAACAGCCCCAGGTGTCTCAGCCTGTCCTCATAAGAGAGATGTTCCAGTCCCTTAATCATCCTCAAGGCCTCTGCTGGACTCTTTCCAGTAGTTTCCTGTCTCTCTTGAACTGGGGAGCTTAGAACTGGATTTGCTCTCCTCCAGAAATGTTTGGGTTTACTGATGTTGTTTTACACAACAATCTTTGATCTTCGTCAATAACAGAAAAGGGGGTGCACACTGAAGGATACATGGATGGTGTTAAAACTCTTTTGGGTAATGAAATGCTGTGCTGGTGGAAATAACTCCAGGCGGTCTCACAAAACTAAATGGGCAAAAAAGATGGCAGATAGGCTTTGATGTAGATCAGTGTAAGGTAAAGCACAGAATTACCTATCAATCCTGGAAGTTTAAATTCATGAAGTCTTGAAGTCACTGTTGTCAGCTCTCTGAAAACTTTGGCTCAAACTGCAGCAGCAACCAAAAAAACCCACTAAACAACAGAGATGTAAGGTGTCATTGGGAAGACTGCAGAGAGCAAGATAGAAGGCAGTTTGCTGACCTGTGGGAAATCTCAATATACTCCTGTCTTGAGTACAGCATGAAGTTCTGGTCTGCAAGGACACAACAAATTCAAAGAAGCTATTGAGAAAGATAACTACAGTGATCCAAGGGGAGAGATCTCAGTCTGACAAAGTAGGGACTAAAAGGGTTTGGATTCTGATTGTGAGAAGATAAGGCTGAGCAGCATATGATCAAATTTTACAAATCAAGAAGGCCCTGTTTAAGATGAATGCAGAAATAGGGTTCTTGTCACTATGGCTTCTACAATCTGCTGCCTAAATAACCTAGAAAATACACTGTGTCAGCAGGTTCAAAAAAGACAAGTTAATGGACAAGAGGTCCATAAATGGTTTCTAAAGGCAATAGAAAGCTGTGTACAAACCAGACGTGTACAGCAACTGTAAATGCTGGGAGTGTACAATGGACAACAGGAAGTAAGCAGGTATCCCTAAATAGTATCTCTTTTGCTATTATTCTTGTTTTATATGGAGGAATGCTACTACGTCAAATTTTGCATTTAAGTTCTCTCATTTGGGGTAATTGCAGGGACAATTGGAAAATTGTCCAGATTATTTTGACAAACTGAAAATACAAGGATGGTAGTGTCACTTGGGCTAGACGGACTATTGGTCTGACCCAGAAGGACATTTTCATTGTTGAGAAGATTCTGTGTATTTCTAAGGTACAAAGCTGCCCTTGTTGCTGTAGTCTGCTATTTCCACACAATGTTTTTACAGACATAAAGCTATGAGAAGAATACTGCTGTGTAGGATGTTCTTTGACTGGGATGTTCATCATTGTCACTTGAACACTGAGACGTGAACAGTGTCTTCAGCACACATTGTATCAAAGATCTGGTCTTTGTAGTTCTGTGGCACTGCTTTTCTCTGTATGTCGTATGGTAAGCAAAGTACTTTATGAAAATATTTTGATTCTTACTTATACAATTTCTGTAAGTAACATACATGCTTACTTTTGTCTGCACTTTCAGGCGGTGGTCAGTTTAGTAAAACAGAGTCTACTCGTAGCCGTAAGTGCCTTGTGAGAGGTGACATTTCTTGTGGGAGAGGCCTCCGGAGCAGGGCCAGTGCTTGCATAGATCACACGGCGCAGCTCTTTACTTCCAGGACTACATCGACAAGGGGCAGGGTATTTGTAACTCCTTCCTGGAGGTAGAATATCGGTCCTTAACACTTTCCAAATTATTTTTTTAATTATTTTTTTGAGGAAACTCCTGGGCAGCACGCCTGGCTAAACCACCAGGCGGGTCTGTCGGGGGATCGTAACGCGGCTTGCGTTGATAGACTGGGCCGGCGCTGCGGAACAGCAGCTCCATGCTGCCTCCTGCCGCCCGCCGCGCCTGGCCGGCCTCGGCCNCGCGAGCGGCCCCGGCCGGCGGGAGGAGCGGTGCCGGGCGGGCTCCCTCCTGAGGGCCGTGCTCGTTACTGCGGCGGGGCACCGGCAGCTGAGCGCCCGTCACGTAACACGGCGCCTGTAGCCAGCACCGCGCGGCGGGGAAACCGAGACCGGCGGGAAAAGGGAGGAGGGAAGGATTGCCTCCGAAACCTCCATTTCTTAAATGTTAGAGTCTCGGTGCAGGCACGAAACAAAGGGCAGAGCGTAACGCGGGGGAGGCCTCCGTTAGACGGCACCTCGTTCCGCTCGGCGGAGCGTTCACCTCTGCGGGCGTCCTGGCAGGAGCGGGAAGTG
>VYZX01027955.1:63512-86438 GCA_013401335.1 Brachypteracias leptosomus | reverse complement strand
CGGAGAGGAGGAGGTGGTTGCCGCCGCCTGATAGATGAAAAACTATGAATTTTACATAGGAATTGCCGGATAGAGAATGGCTAATTTATAGGTTATGTATTGTTTACGTTGAGAGCCTCTGGTCAGGAATCTAGGTCTGTAACTTCATCCCGCTGCAAATAAATCACTATCTGTTATTCAAAACAAATCAACAATTAATGACGGTGAGCAATCCTGGGAATTTAAACTGCAGCAGACCGGCTCCTACAGAGCTGGATTTTGTCGTGCAAGCCTTATTTTGACTTTTACATTTGCTTCCTCCACGGTTGCTTACTGCGAGAGCTGTGATTATTTTGTTCGGTGCTGTTTTCCCATTTAACACAACTGCTGAAGTATCTTGCATTGGTCTTTGTTTTGCACTTGCTGGGTAGGTGCTTTGGCTGTAACTATCACGTCCCCAACAAAGAGAAATCAGAAGGGGTGAAAATTTGAGTGGCTTTATAGTTGAAAATGGGTGTCAGATCACATTTTGGGAAGATGACGTGCATTCCTTCAGGTTTTCCCTTTCCAAACTAGTGGAATTGTTCTGTTTTCAGTTGATGGAAATTTTACTTGGTATCGTTTATATGTAATATAGAAATGCTCTAAATTTTATATGTATTTGTGTAAAGTAATACCTCAAGGACACGTGAAACAGCTGAATGTATGCTCAGACTACCCTAAAAGAAAACAGAGTGTCAGGCAATCAGGTAAGATAACGAAGGTGTACGTATCGTGTTCATCACCGGCATTGGAAAGTGTGCACTGCTGGAGAAAGTAGTTTAGTACTAGCATGACATCTTGTGTCTGTGTTTGAAGCAAGGTTGTACTTTATTACTGTGAGGTGGGGTGTGTGTGATGTGTGTGTGGTGTTTTGTTTGGTGGGGTTTTTTTTGTAAAATATAGTTTTTATACAGTAGTATTTGCCTATGTGTCTCTTGCATTCACTTTACTAGTGACTGTACATGCTGGATAAACTGTAGTTAGGTTTTTGACCAAACAGCTAAATACACAAAAATGCAAAATCATATGTCTGTAACACTTCTATGTTAATTTTCTTTTGTGACAAACGTTTCGTTTAGACTGCATCTAGAAAGCTCTCTTAAATTCAGCAAGTCAGCTAAGTCATTATTAAGTTGTAATTAAAAATATGAAAACGAACAGTCGTTACTAGCATTTCGAAAAACATAGTGATGAAATATGGTCATGACCTCAGGCATTATCAATTTTTGGCTCTAGAACAGGAGGCTCTGTTACCTCCTGTACATCGAAAGAGATGCATTTTCTTTTGGGGTATATTGTGCTTTACCAGGCTCTCAGGTTATGCTTTTTCCCCCTCTGTCTCTTTCTTTCTTCAGTCACACAGTATATATTTGTACAGAAGGGTAAGAATTTGTACGTATATATGTATGAGTCTTGTAGTAAGGGATTTTAACTTAAAAGTTTTCGGAATAAATATTTTTTTTTTCTTTGAGCCTGAGTTTGCGAGAGGTGATAAAGGCTACTTGTTGCACAAGGAGAATTTTTGGAGCAAAGAATAGGAAAATGTGAAGCTGAATAGTAAAAGCGTGTAAAGTAAGAAATGGAGGAAAATATGGTACTACAACTCATTTTTCCCTACTGGTTTAATTCTAATATCCCTTTCTCTTAATATTACTTAGCCCAGATACATACCTTCCTCTTTCTTGACGTAGTGCCCCCCGCCCCGCTTCAGATAAGTTCCTTTATTAGAACCAAAAAGTAGTTCTAGTGTGTGGCACTGACAAGTGTTAAGATAGTGTATCATAGTCCTTTTAACAAGTTTCTAAAGTAGTGGGGTTTTTACTCATAGCATAAAATGTCAGTACTGCAACCTGAAGTCATCTTTGGAAAGACTGAGAGAATATTGGAGGCATTCAGTCAGTTTTGAAACTAACTGGTAAGGCAAAACTGAGGGAACTTTTTTTAAAAAGGATATGTTAGTGTCATGATCCTTGATGGTGAAGTGTTGTGTTGATTTATCAGATTTGTAGATCCTCTGGGCTATTTGAGCAGAATTGACAGATCCTGGAAGGAATCATAGGCAGGCTTTTAAAGAATTAAAAAATATATGCTTTAACAAACCCTAGACTCTCTCCTCGTGCTCAGAGGTAGAACATCCAAAAGTTAAGACCGTGTGTATGTAAATGACATGCCTATTGCATTTCTGTTGGTGACATCTTTAGTTGAATGTAGTCTTATAGAAAACTTGCTGCTTTTTTTTTCTTGCTTAGTTCTGATACTTAAGTAAAATGTATCAAAAGTACAGTGTATGAATGAAAATAAACTGTGTTATTTTAGCAAGTTAGTGGTTTATTTCAGAAACACTGTGGAACATTTTGAATTCCACAATAAAAATGCTATTAATTTGAATAATTACTATAACACATCTAACTTGAAACAATTCCATGAAATACAACTAATATTTTAACTTGCTTTTTAAGAATCAGAATGTTAATACCTCCATTCTTTTTAAATATTATTGCTATCTGTCTCTACATATACTGCTTTTCAACCTTTTCTGAAGTGTTAGGAAGTCCTTGAAGTAGATTCTGAGGATTAAGACCTCCATTACTTTGTCTCCGTCTGTGGAATTTACTCTTTCACATCCCATCCCAGGCTGTCATTCTGCTTGCTTTATACTGCCTGATTTTCAGCTCTGTTGGTTTAGCTCATGACAACGTTGGTATTAATATGCTTCAAGAAATAAAAATTTTTTTAAAAGTGCCATACCTCATTGGGAACAGATGGGCATGTTTGTACTAATCATCTTGTGTCTGTCACCATTTATATGGTGGTACCGTAACCAGGGATCAGGACCCCATCTGGGGTTTTCTAATTTAGACCCTGTTCTTTCAAGATTGCTTCCAGACAATACTAACAGTGTGTACTTTTTCTTTGACTTAATTAGAAATCCTTGTGGATGCTTCTGCTGAAATGAGATGCTTCGCTTGCGTGCTTTTTAATGGACAAAAAAGACATGAAGTTAGCAATCAGAAGTGTTATTGTCTTAATTGCTTCCATTGTATAGTCACCTAAACTACATTTTGTCGCTTTTTTAAAAAGGACTAGATTCAGCTGAAGTGTAATTGTTAACCACTTAGAAAGTAACTGTTGAATGAGGTTTTCCACCTTTTGTGTAATTATGCCAATTGGTTGTCCACAACTTCTTTGAAAGCAGCCTCTGAGTCTCTCTGAGGCATCCCCAGTGTAGCTAAATTCAATATCAAGAGTCAAGATTCTGAAAGTCTTAGAGGAGTGAAAAAAAACCAACCCAGAACCAACAACTACTTAATACTTTTTTAAAAAAGGAGAAGAAAAAAAAAAAAAAGAAAATGAACGGTTATCTACACCAAGTGCAAACATTGTTCATGAGGAAATATTAAAAAAAAATCTACATCTCAACTTTCTGTATGTAATCTTTGAGCCACCTTGGGTTTGTCTGTTCAGCATCTGTTGGTCCTGCTTTGATACTTGGATGTAGACTTTCAATGAAGACAATCAGATTTCTGGGAAATCTTTGTTTGGCACTACATTTGTTAGGTTACTGTTCCTAAGAAGAAAAATGAGATGAGTTGTCACTTACGAAAAGTGAGCAGAAGATACTTTATGGAAACATTAGTTGCTTGGTTTGTTTTTTTCTTTTCTCCTGCATCTACCTACTAAACTTTTTAAAGAGTTTTAATGGGTAAAATGTACAGAGGTGATAGGTAGTTTGGTGTTAGGTGTGATACTGTCTCTGGTAATTTTGTTGTTTGACAGTTCAGTGTGAAGCCCTGTGTGTAGTTCATTCTTGTACATAGAAACAAAGTGTATGGAAGAGACTGTAGCTTTTTATGCCATCAGTTTGTGACAGCTTTGGTCTAGGATGATGTCTGTGAACACTGTGTGCCACCCAGAGCTTTTCAAAGGTCTAAGGGAGACAAACTGGACACCTAATTAATTCATGGTATATAATTAAGTTTATTTGGGTTTTCTTTCTCAGAGAGTATGAACTAGTCAGAAAGGCTATAACATCTTGCTTTCCTGGCTTTTGGAAATGAAAGACAGAATGAATAAGCCAAATGATAAACTCGTTAGAAGATTTGTGAGGGAGTTTTTCAGGGAGGTAGCAAGTAGGAGGTGCATTCCCCTTCCGTTTGCCCAGCTTAGGTTACACAGTCTGTAGTTCTTGGAAGCATTTTTGTAACTGAGGGTATTAAGAATAGAGGTTTTCATGCATGCACAATTTTTGGAAAGAAAACTTCTCTGCTCATTTTTAATTACTGGTACCTCTGCACTTTGAGAACTTGAAACATTTTGAAAGTCTTCTCCAAGTTACAAATGTTGCCTGTAGTAAGCTCTTCATCAGAGCATTCATACAGTATTATATATGAGCACGTTGCGAGTAACTTTTTATATTTTGTAATGAACCATTGGCCCCTTAATCTTACATACTACATACAAAAATACCATAAAGCAGTATTCAAATTGCAATTTCATTTTAAAAACAGAAAGCAGTTTTAATTTCTATCCTCATAAGTACACGTTATGGTAATATTTAGTTATGATTTATATATAATTTTTTTGAACTTGCTGTGTTTAGGAATTAGAGCTGTATCTCAAAGTTGGCAGACATACTTTCCAAAAGCTGGAAAATGTGAAATGAATTGACAGGGGACTGGGGGAAGGGAAAGCATATCTAGTGATTTGGGTGATTGAATGTCACTTTGGAATACTGAAGTTCTTTCTCTGTTTCTTGTGATTCCAGATAAGTGTGTTTAAACCAAACTTTTCACAAGAGCTTATTAGTAGTGTGGTGATTTCCTGGGAGACAGGCTCTAGACCCCGACTTCTTCTGCATGGCTCGGCAGAAGCCTTAGTTTCAGACCTAGTGCTGGATAACATGGTGTACTTTGAAAGCTGTGCCCTAAATTTCTCTGTGCAGGCAAAGGTGGTGGATAGTTCTTAAATTTCAGTCTCTTAACTCAGGTTGCTCATCTATAAATGTGAAGAATACCTGTTTTTATGAATGATTTTGTGAAACTGTTGTGAAAACAAATTAGTTTCCATGGCACGCTAACATATTATGGTGGTGAGTCCTGTACAGAAGCCCAGTAGGAAATCAAGGCTCTTCAGAACATGGTTTAAATAGGGTGTAATAAGGGACACATTAAATGTCAAGGAGAAAAGTTGAGTAGCTTCTTTGCTTTGAATCGGGAAGAAGTCTAGCAGTGTGGAAGAAAACTGGTGAATGATCAAGTAAATCAACTCCTTTGTATGTATTCTCTTTAATGCCGTATAAGAAAACTCTGATGTTTCCTAACTCTTAACAACTGATTTTGTGACTACTTTCATACTTTTGCTGTTCCTTTTGAAGCAAACTTAGCAAACAAATTCACTGTACAGGTGTGCTTCTGTGAGTCATTACGTTGTAACCTTTAGCTACATGTAGTTACTACTAATTAAATTAATGGAATGCTGTTAGTAGCAATGAGTTCTTCTCTTTTAACCAGCATTAAGTGGGATGAGGTACAAGAGCTTTTCAGTGGATTCTTGCAAATGCTCGTTATAGGCAGAAGAGCAGCAGTGTAATATGATGATTGCGCATTGTACTGCAGGCCCTAGAAAAGACTGAATTCTACTGGATATGTGTTCTTCTCCCAGCCCCACAGCTGATCCTTCTGCTCTGGTCTCTCTCCATGACTTCTCTTTCTAGTTTGTCCTCATGCCTCTCCAGGCTTTTGATTTCAGTCTTCTGTTGTCCAAGTAAATCCTACTTCCTCTCACTTTTTTCAACACTTGTTAGACTTCCAGCCTTGAGGTTCCTAAACTGGTGTATGGAGGTTGTGTGGGGTTTTTGGGTGGGCTTTTTTTTTGCCTTTTGTTTCCCACCTCCCACTAACTTTGGTTTTGAGTTGCATGCCTTTCCCATAAGCCCTAAACTTTCTACTTCATTTGTCTGATACAGCTTGTTAATCCCTCCAGTGGAGTTGGTAGAATTGGTGTGTCCATACCTTGGCTCTTTCCATGCTAAACTGAGCTTTTTTTCTTAAAAACTTAAGACAGACTGCTCTTGAGCTGAGAATCTGGCTGAGTAGTAGACAATTCCAGCTTTTTCTGCTAGAGGAATGGCAACATCTGGCTGTGAGCAGGAGGATTATTGATGGATTCAGTTGTCAACAGGACTTACCGGGGATGTTTAATTGTGAGGTTTGGCTGTATTAAACTTCTAACTTGAGGGGAATTGGGAGACAGCAGCCTGTAACGTGCGTGTGAACAGTTCTTGTACAGAAAGTAATAGGTGGAAACTGTGAACTGTCATTTCTTGATTGTATGCTTACAGTCATAATGCAAGCAGCTATAGCTATTTGTTAATGTTTTAAAGCTTGCTCCTTTCAATTGCAAAGCCCGTCCTTTTAAAGATGAATAAAGATTAGTTTCTATTGAGTTTTTACTGTTATCTCCTGTAGGTGTTACTTGTGTTCCTAGTTGTTTCTGTGTATGGAACATAGACCAGTAGGGGTGTGTGAAAGTTTTTCATTGTTTTGATTTGGTTTTTTTGTTAATGCTGATGTGCTTTAGATTTCTCTCCAGGGTAGATTTTTTTGCCCTTCTTGGGGGGTGGACTGGTATTGAGGTATTGTAAAGAAGTGATCCAGTTTAGTAAAATGAGGTGTGTGGCCTTATTACTCATCAGCACAGATCTGAGCCTGAGCGAAAGATTAAGCTACACACTAATGCACACAGAGTTTGTCTGTCACTGTGCAGTGAATATGTAATAGAATTACCGAACATCTCAAATTGGAAGGGACCCCTGAGGTTTGAGTCCAACTCCATGCTCCTTGCAGGACTACCTAAGCCATATGACTAAGAGCCTTGTTCAGACACTCCTTGAACTTTGACAAGCTTAGTGCCTTGACCACTTCTTCCCTGGGTAATGTGTTCCAGTGATTGGACATACTCTCAGTGAAGAACCTTTTCCTAATGTCCAATCTGAACTTCCCCTGATGCTGCTTCATTTTATTTCCTCATGTCCTAATGTGAGTGATGAGCTGCATCTAAAGGCTAACTAAATATTAAGCATTAATTTCAAAAGTGAAAACAAACCATAGAGCTTGAAAATTTACTATTGAGAAGGTTGGCGTAGTACATACACTCCAGTTTGCAATCCAGGATTAAAGTGTATCAATGTATATGTATTTCTGAAAGAAGGGTGCAAAGGAGACAGAGCCAGGATCTCTTCAGTGGTACCCAGTGACAGCACCAAAGGCAATGAGCGCAAATAGAAACACAGGACATTCCCTCCAAGTAATGGTTTTAAGCTACGAAAGGATAGATTTAGGCTGGAAATTAGAAAAAAGTTCTTTAATATGAGGGTGATAGATCAGTGGAATGGGCTGCCCAGAGAGGTGGTGGGGGCCCCATCCCTGGAGTCATTCAAGGTCAGGCCTGATGGGGCTCTGAGCAGCCTGACCTAGGTAGAGATGTTCCTGCTTCTGTAGGGAGGTTGGACCAGATGACCTCTGTAGGTCCCTTCCAGCCTCAAACATTCTATGATTCTATCAGGAAGCTTAATTTTTACTGTGAGGGTGACCGAGCACTGGCACAGATTGCCTTGGGAAGTTGTGGAGTCTCCATCCTTGTGGAGATGCTCAAAAGCCATCTGGATGCAGTCCTCAGCAACTGGCTTTAGGCAGCCCTTCTTAGGCACAAGGGTTGGACTCAGTGATCTCCAGAGGTCCCTTCCAACCTTAACCATTCTGTGAAAACACAACTCCATAGGGATAAATAATTATAAGGGATGAATAACTGTATTTAAAAGAAGTTACAGGAGTGAATAGATTATTTGCAAAGAGACCTTACGTGTTGGTCAAGCATAGAGAGAGATGTCAAAGGTAAGTTAGACTTTGCAGATTGAAACATCAAAAGAGTCTTCAGCTTTAAGTTATCTTACTGGTAGGTTCATGTGTAATAGCAGATGACAAGACTCTGTCGCTTCAAGTTAAATCTAGTCTTGTGGTCTTAAAAATCTACCACTAATGCACTTAGTTCACCTGGTTGTAGTAATTCCTCATCTGATTTGTGATTTTTGTGATCACAGTTATGGGTTCTTCCTCTGTCTTCAGGGACACAATTATTTTTTCAGTCTATGTTTTTCTATCACTTACATAGTTTTGTGTAAGCAAATAGAAATGTTCTAGTTAGCCAGAAAATAATGCTGAACTCAGATAAACAGTCTGGGTGGACAACTTCTATTTGTAAAACATCCATCTGAATGTGATTTTGGTAGCAAGATTTCTGTATGCAGCCCTAATATAAATGTTTGTTTATAATTCATATTGATTGGGGATAGGTGCAGTGTTATTTAGTGTGTCTGACATTGCGGTGTAATGCCTGTGCTTTCTTTTAGGTTTCAGAGTTCAGTCCTTCCAACTAGCAATTTTTGTTTGATCTTTAGTAATCCTGTATTTAATCATTTGCAGTAGGGTGTGAGACATTTAATTTTGTATTTTTTAACATTACATACAAAGTTAGGAGTGAAAGAGAGTCTCTTTATGTATGCAAATTCTGTGTTGTTACTAAAGCAATTTTATATTGGTTATCCATCTGTGAAATTTTACAAAATGTTGTTTTTCTTCTGTGGTAGCATGCTAGTATTCTTAATGTTTGGGTTACTCTGTTTGTTGTTTGGTGTTTGGTTGGTTTGTTTGGATTTTTTTGGTAAGAATTAAAACTTTCATGGTAAGGCTCAATAAGGATTTTTCTCCAAATAAATGGTATACCAGAATAATACCAAGTGCTGTTTCCTCCCAAGGGACAAGTGATTAAACTTGATATGTACCTGATGTCTGTCTGTTGTAGTTATCTTCTACTTTCTGTCATGTTCCTCTTGCTTTCCCCATGCTTCTATGCCACTATTGCATATTTTCTTTTCTCTTCTTGTGTATAAATACTACAGATGTTAGCCTCCTAAAATAACGTAATGCAAGATATCTGAGGTTTTTATAACTTTTTATTTGTTATGCTGTTTTGAAAATAGAGTTAATGGAAAATAATAATTCCTGTGTCCTCCCCCCATTCCTTTCCAGCTGTTGGAGGAAGGAAACAAATCATCCTTGTCTTACTAAATCTTAAAGTAGCTTCACTGCTAAAAAGGCTATGTGAAAATTATGGCCGTAGACTAGCAATATCGTGACCGTTTGATTCCTAGTCTGCCTGTCAGGTCTTCTCTTATTTTAGAGTACCAGTCTAAGAACTTTGCCAGTGTTTCCGGTGATTCTGGTAAAAGAAGTAAAAATTTAGAGTGCAGAGTGAAAAGCCTACTTTTTCAAATGATTCATGCAGCCTACAACAGCAAGGTACTAATCTCCTTTGTATACTGATCCAGTCCTGCCGTATTCCATCTGGGTATTTTGAATCATAGAATGCTAGTTTGGAAGGGACCTCAAGGATTATCTAGTCCGACCTTTCAGGATAGAAAAATACAGTTTAAATGAGATGGCTCAGCACCCTGTCAAGCTGAGTCTTAAAACTGTCTAATGTAAGGGAATCCACTACTTCCCTTGGGAGACTATTCCAATGTTTAATTGTTCTTATTGTAAAGAATTTTCTTCTGGACTCCAATTGGAATCTCCTCAAGAGCAACTTACAACCATTCCCCCTTGTTTTTTCCATGTGACTCCTTGTAAAAAGGGAGTCTCCATCCTCTTGGTAGCCACCCTTCATGTACTGGTACATGGTGATAAGGTCTCCCCCTTTTCTTCTCAAGGCTGAACAATCCCAGTTTTCTAAGCCTTTCTTCATAGGGCAGGTCTTCCAGTCCCCCGATCATCCTCGTGGCTCTTCTTTGGACCCTTTCCAACCTGTCCGCATCAATTTTGCTTCAGTTATTGACCAGAAAGTTGTTCTAAAACTTTTTTAATTTGAAAACCAGAAGTCTTCCTCTAATTATCAGTTTTTCTTCATTGTCTGAACTATTTATCTTTGCGCTTTTGTCTTATGTTGGTTTGGGTTTTTCTGGGTGGCATCTTCCCATATTTCTGGTATTTACAGTGATTTCTGCCCCTCTTCCATTTATCCTCCTGACTGTCTCCTTGTCCACCTCTATGAATGTACTCTCCTGATGTAGTAGACTTTGTGCACTTTTTCTAATTTAAATTAAGTCAAAGATAGGAGCTGGTAATTGTACGTAGTATTCCAAGTAAGTTCTTACCAGTACCTTAATCTGTGTTAGGTGTTGAGATTTTGGTTTTGTGGTTTTTCTGTTTGTATTTTAAAGTACCTTGTCTAGAACTAATGTTGCATAGCACTAATGTGTAGTCTTGTGGTGACTTTCTGTGCCTGGACCAAGGCATAGGACCCTCCTTCAACCCTCCCCTTTTTTTTTTTCTTCTTACATTTTTTTTCAGACTTGTAGCATATATTCTCGTTTGGGGGTTCAAATAGTCTTTGTACTTACAAATATTTGTGTTTCTCTAATATTTTCTTTCAGTGTTTTACTGAATGGCAGTCTGATCCATTGCTGCATCCATCCATCTGATTTTGAATCTAATGCTTATGTAATGATTTTTGGTGAAAGGAAAGTGCAAATTGTTTTATCACAGACTGATCAAACATAAATTGTTCAGGGTAATGTGATAATCTTACAAGTTACATTTATCCCTGTGTTTAAGATTTTTACTTTAGTGTGCAGATTTTTTCTAAACTCTTCTAATATTATTGATATCAAATTAGTGCAGCTGTAGTGGCAGTATTACTTTTTTGCTCTGCACTGTTAGTGACAGTGCTGCCTTTATGTCCTACACCTTAATTTTTAAAGTTAATGTGAATTTTTAAAATTGAAGTGTACTACACCTTAATTTTTAAGTATCTTTTAAAAAGCTTTGCATACTACACTGCTGCTGAATTCTCAGGTGATGTCTGTGTAGTTGCTTTGATTTGAAAATGTGAAGTTCCTAAATGTAGACACAGTAACTTCTGATTGAACACACCTGTTACCAATTGCCATGGGAATGAAATTTTAGCTGTTAGTTCTTTCAAAATGGGCGTTCAGCTGGCTTTTTAGGGTATTTCAGTATCATCTTGATTCCAAATCCTTACTATGTGGTAGTACTTTTTTTTTTTTTTTTTTCCTTGGTTTTAGCTATTTAAGTGCATTTTTTTGTTTGTTTTTGTTTACAATTGCCATCTCAGTTTGGCTCCAGTTCTCTATTTCTGTATTTCCCAGTCTGTGGTGCAACTGTCCTGTCTTGAGGGATTTGATAACTACTTACAACTTCTACAAAGCAGTAGTTTGAATTTACTTAGTAGTATGAAAACTTCCTTGTACCCCTATGAAGGGGACAAACAGTTTTAAAACTGTTTTGTTGCTTAGGCAGGGACATTGCCTGTGACCACCATGTTGGAATTGTATGTATATCCAAATTACTTCTGCTTTCAATTTGTGCCTTTCAAAACAGACTTTATTTGCGCACTGCTTGTGTTGATTTAATAGAAACATCCATTGTGTCTAAATGTTGGCAAAATCCTGTCCTGTGGGATTACATACTTATGTGATGTTGTTTGTGAAACTTAAGTTCTGTCATGTGTATATAGGCTGAAGAATAACCTACATCCTGATTAAATGTGACACAGAGGGTAGTTTTGGTCATCCAAGTCTGTGCATGTGGCTTAAGTCTTGACAGAAGAGGAATTTGTTTATTCCAAGAGCAGTATTCCCAGATGCAGTAATAGTTTGAGGAGGCTCATATGGACAGATTTCACTGCTTCTCCTCAGTACTGTGTAGCTCAAACATACAGATAGAATGTTGTGAATGTTTCTTACCTTTCTGGAAACCACCTGTATGGGTTAGGTTGGCGTGTGATAATTTCATGTGGTGGAAAGGAAGCAACTGATCCATATGCTGTTGGTTCACTCTCTGAAGTGCCAAAAAATGTCCAGAAAGTTTGCTTGTGGTATCAACTGATAACTGAGATCACCAAGTTGGACTCTACTTTTTTCTGGAGGTATAAACAGGATTGCAAGCGTGTCCCTTTACAAATTATTTTGAGTACCAGTATCTCAAATTTCTCACCAGCACCATCTCAAAGGCTTACCCTAAAGAAACTAAGTGAATATATCAAGGGGAAGTAATGTGTGAAATGAGTCTTCATTCGCCAGCGGGGAACTAACTAAAGGGTTTTGAGATCTTTACAGTCTTTCGTAACTGTCCCTGAGTGTTGCTTGTAATAATTTAATTACAATGCTTTATTCCCAGATCTTACTGGTATTATTTCAAAGTGTGCCCTGACACACAACACTTGCATTTCAGTTTGGTAGAGATTAATTTGGGTCGTCTGTATGAGCAACTGCGTTCACTGTTTTGTTTTATTACAGTCATAAGCAAGAAGGGTGGGAGGAGTCTGATTTCTTGAGTTAGGTCAGTATACACACTTCAATTTTAGTCTGGCTTAGACCATGTCCTTATTGTAGATGCCACGTATTTATTTATTTTGTACTGCATTATTTCTTAAACTCTATTCAAATTATCCTGAAATATAGGCTGTGAAGGCATGGACATAATCAATAAAGGCAATTTTTGTAAGCTTTATTATTAAAATCAAGGATCTGTAGAGAATGTGTATCATGTGGCTTTTCAGAAGCTTTGGACAAGTTTTCTTGGGGGCAAAGAATTATGCTGTAGTACTCTTATGCTAAAGAGTACTCTTTTACTAAATTGATAATGATATTCTAGAGGATAGGTAAACTAGCATTTTTTTTAATTTTAATTTTTTAAAAAAAATTTATTTTGAGAGCTTTATCAGATTTGTGATACATTGAGTTTAATTTACTTCATCTTGGATTTATTCTGGGACATGGTTGAGCCATTAACACTCAACTCAAGATCCTTTACATAGAATATATCATATAAGGATTTCAAGTTTTTTAAAAGCTGAAGTGACAGAGGTTTGTGGATTGGTTTTTGTTTGTTTTTTTTTTTTGATGGAAACTATCAAGAAAACTTAAGAAGTGTTAGCAGCTTCTCTACCGTCACTACACTTCATAGTGTTTGATAGTGACCTTTAGTGTGTAAGGTTTCATCCTTTGAAGGTTAAGGTGAAGAGGTCATTGTCAAAAACTGAATGGCTTTTTCTTAGACTTCATGAAACTTACCTCTGTTCTTGCACCTGCCTTTCTCCCTGCTTCTTCTACCTGCTGGAAAAGTGTTATTTTTTCATAAAATCCTCTATGTCCAAGCTGTACTTCCAAGACTACATTTCTGATTTTGTGTATAATAACATCCTGCCTGTTTGCAGCTCCTTCTATGCATTCTTTTTCTATTTCTTTAAGGAATTTTATTTTTGTGGAGCAAAATAAATTACGTAGAACAGGCCTGGAAATGTTTAGTAAGTGTATTAGGTGAAGTATGCCATCCTCTTGTCCAACCAAATTTAAGTTCAAGCCAATTTGAATGATTTATTGTACTTTTTTTTCATTACCTTTTTAATTTCGCTTACTTTGCATTCAATGTTAAACACTCTGAGAACTGGTCATAGTCGTCTTGTTACGCACTTGCCTTTTTCTTGAATTTTATATAGTATGTTTGCATAATATGACCACCTAACAAGCAATGAGGTGGAATATTTTCCCTAGTATGTGTCTGACAAATATATTGTAGGTGTCTATTTTACTTACATTGTATTTTGTCAGCCTACACTCTTCTTCACATTATGAAACAATTGTACATTTAAAAATCTTATTTCCTTGGTAGGTTACATTTTTGCCTTTTTCTTTCTCTGTCAGAGTCTTTTATTATAATCTTCCAATTTTTATCTCCTTGCTGTTTCTTTTCCAGCAGCCATGCACAGAAATAAATTCTAATTGTAATGCCCGCAGTCCATTTTGCTTAGTCTTTGGTAGAAGTGTGAAAGCTGAGATTTCACTATAATAGGATAGTTTCATCTTTCCTTAGGTTGTTGATTGGTTCAGTGGTAAATTTTGTTATGTTTTCTCAAATTCTTATTTTTTTTTTAAACTGGGTTTATTTCAGTAAAAACACTGTTTCATAAATGATGGAAAAGAAGCAATTTTGGTTTTGTCATTTTTCCTTTCAACCACATCTGAAAAAATGCTGTCACTTACAAGTTGGGTCACTCATATCTGGTGGCAACTGCAAGTGTCTGCAACACCACTGGAGTGAACTGTATGCTGAGATAAGTTGGTGCTGAATACTGTCTGCTCGCTTAATCTTTAGGATGCTTTCTCTAATGAAATTTGAAAAAATCTTATCATCAGAAACGGAAACTTCCCTGGGGTCATTTCCTAACTGATTGCGAGGAGGAGTACTATATTCTATCTAAGTTGATTGAGGTTTTTTAGCAGGCGTGTTCTAACTTTGGTGTCATGACTTGTCTTCACGTTTTGTTCTTTAGTTTTCTGTATTCTTTTCCTGAATACTCCAAATCCTCTGTACATTATGAAAATATCTCCTCTTGCACAGTTACTACCTGCACATCTTTTAATTTTCCACAAGGTGTTTAATATGTTAGTAAAGAAACTTAATGTGCTTTGCCATATTTTCTAATAGAAGGTTGAAAAATAGTGTCTCCTAATTTTAAACAGGTGTTATTACTTATGTATTGACTGTCAAAGCATTACTATTAGTAAGACTTCTGTAGTGAAACCCAGTACTTTTCGTGTCATTTGCTGGGCCAAGAGTATTCCTTTTGCCTTATTATGTGGCTCTTCATTCCAGAAGACCTTTAATTAGTGGTTTCTGTAAATTCTCGTATCAGTCCTTACTATATACAGTGCTGCCTTATGGAAGTAGGAAGCTAACGCTTTCTTGATACTATGAATAATACTAATATCTTGATTTAATGATAGTTAAGTAAACAGTATAACATAATAAAACGTTTGTAAAAGAGAATGGAAAGCATTCATCTAGACATTATATCTGAATCAGTATGAAAAATGACTTGTATTTACATGCGCACACTTGGTCCAGCACTCTAAAATTCTATATTTTATTCAACAGCAGAAAATTAACTGCCAAGATTTAGCTTGGAGTGGCTTTTTATAGCTGAGTTACAACTTCTTAGCAGTAGATTTATTATGGAAATAGATTTAATTTAGTAGTACTTACATAATGAAAGACTTTAACATCTGAGTAACTTCTCACTGTTGTCAATCAGCTATACACAGCGGTAATTTACCAGGATGTAAAAATTTTCTGTGAGTAGCTTAAATCATTAAATTATTTGTGCTTTATTAATAATTCTGAGGTATAAAGAAGCCTGCTTCTTCCACTTCTGTAAGTTGCTGAGCAATTTCTTCAGAATACCTTGTTACATCTTTTGTGAAAGTTGCAGCTTGACCAGTTTCTTCATATGTGCTGTATTGTTGAAGCAAAGTTAGTGCTCTCCAAAGATTTGTTTTTATTTATTCACACAAGTATGTTACCTATTGAGGGTGCAAAAATAAAACTGCCTGAATATAAGTAGTAAAAAGAAATGACAAACAGCATGTTGACAGAGGAACAGAGCTTTGGAGTGAACTCTTTATTATAGTTTGAGATGAAAAATATTTTCTCGCAATATTCCCTGAAACAATTTAGGGAAGATACTCTTGGGTATTCTAAACTGTCTTTATATTTTTGATGGCATGGCCTTTGACAGTGAGAGGTCATATTACTTGATTGTGGAGATCAGGTTGATGCATATTTGCAAATCCTTTTTCTTGGCTACTTTGTTGGAGTGATATGAACTGTGTAAACACATATTTAAGTCTCTGCATATTGCAACTTTCTTCCATGCCAGCAATTTATTGAATTAACCTAGGCTTCTAATAGCTTTGTCATTATGGAGAAAGTGTTATTCCCAGCAGCTCATTGTAAAATGTCCTGCAAACTTAGATTTAAAAGTATAAGTATTTGTATACATCAAGTTTATGTAAGCTTTCTTAAAATTTTCTATATGTAACTTAAAAATACTGATCTCAAGATGTAACTGCATAAATAACTATATGTGTATAGTTCAGTGAAAGTTCTGGAAAATAAGAAAGATGAAGTTTGTGAAGTTGATCTCTTCCTGGTGATCTTCTATGTCCTCATTTAGGCCCTGGATTTTAAAGAGGAGGCAATAGTAAGGCAGGAGACAGACTCGCAAAGAATGTAGGAATTGATTTGCTAAAGCTTGCTTCATCTCTTGGAAAAGACTTCTACAAAAATATCTGAAGGATTAAGATTTAAAGACATGTATGGATCTCTGAAAAAGTACTGTTGACATGACTTCATGTATGTTAAGGCATAGTTTGTTTAATGATTAGCAGAGTTAATTAAATCGCCATGGGCAATGTGAACTGTCATCCAAACAAAATACATCTAAATGCTGTGTGGTTTAAGTCCTCCTTTTAGGTCATTGATTTAACATCCTGTAATGATATTTATTTATTGAACTATTAAATATATTGCATAGGTACTTAATATGCAAGATATCAAGCCATGTTTTATTTGCCTGTGTGTAATCTGTAGTTTGTAATAATGAGCAAGTAGAGTATGTGTAGTTAAACTATTCATAAAGAATTATGTACTAGATAGAAACCATCTGATTATTGGATCTTTTAACATTTAATACCATGGCCAGTAGACTTAGCTGGAACTGAGCAGCTATTGGGTCCTGTTAATTATGTACAGAACTACTGATTTGTATTTTATTTATTTGTGTTTGACCAAATTTTGGCAATGGTATTTGTTGCTACTTAAGTCTGTTTAAAGTAATGAATAACTCCCCATTTATGACCTGGCTGGTGATAATTTTACATTAAATATGATCTTTCAATTTAACTTTTCTCTCAAGAAGTGGATAACTTTAGTCCATTCTGTTTTGATGTAACTTCCACTCTTGCTCTTTCCATACTTTAATTTACCTGTTGTTATTGGACAGAGTATCTATTTCTTTTCTTGTATTAGTTTCTTCCACAGCCTGCCCCCTCTCCCATATAATCTGGTTTTTAATTTGTCAAGCTTTTTTTTATATGCATCATTTTTCAGCATATGTCTATAGACTTGCTCTTGGTTCATGATTTCAAGTCTTTCAAGCTGTAGTTGCAATGCTGCTTCTGTGTTGAAAGCAGCAGGGCCTAGACATCTTTAAGTCCTACTGTATCATTCTGTACAAGGAGTCATGATTTTTATTCCTATGTATTAGGGTTAGCATTTGTTGGTTATATATTTTTAGAGGTTTCTTGTTATATTTATCTCCATTTTTTTGTTCTCATATAACAGCAGAAGCAGTGCACATCTTACTGATCAGTTAACCTTACATTTATGGCTGGTGCAAAGAGTGTTTAGAGTATTTTCATGCCTTAAAGGTATCTATGTGTGCATTTTCCTTTTTCTTTGCCTTCTGATTGTATATATGGAATACTACTGGATTTCTGAAAGCATTGTGGAGAACTTCTAAAGTTTCAGTTGTTAAAAATTTTTAAAAAAATCTGTCAGCTGAGTCTCTTGTTGAATCTCAAAGAAACTTTAAAAGAGTTACCCTTTTTCAAAATGCTTGTCATCTTCCAGTCTATTCCAAAAGAAGACAATTTAAAAACAACTCTAAAAGGCTTTTTGAAACTCAGTCCCTGGATATCACCTCACTGGCTTATGGATTTTCATACTCAAACATGTTTTAGATAGAACTGGCCTTGAGACTGCTGTTCTTGGCTGTCACTGTCTTCCTTTTCCCCAACAGAAGTTAACTGAAAGAGCTGATGTAACTGTTACGTGCAATCACAGAGACTTTCATTTGGCTAAAGTCCCGTTAAAAACACCTCCCCCCAAATTTTTAGATCCTACCAAGTGTTCAACAGAGGTTATTTTGTCAGAGCTGGGTATGCATCGCTGTACTGGCAGTCCAGAAGAACAGAAACTTCTAGCAATGTGGTGTAACAAGCTAACTTAGTTTTAATTAGGTAACGGTTAAAGTGATAACTGTTGTACAAGGGGGTGTTTTAGCATTGCTTTTTCTCTTGTTGAATGATAGGGGTTTTTTTACTTTTTCTTTTCAATGATTTTTTTTTTTTTTTCCCCAGCAAAGCTTACCATTAATCCTAAGAAAACTTCACAGAGCATTCTGCAAATTTGTATTACATAAGGAATTTAAAAGGTGTATTTTTCATTGTCTGTTACGGTTTAGTTATTGTCTATTTCATTGAACCTTTTTAAAATTAATATTTGGTCCTATAAGATTAGATATGTCCTATAGGTAATTATTTCCTATTCAGTGTTTTCAGTACTGCTGAGAGGTCTAAGTTATTATGTGCCCTGTTATGTAACCTTAGCTGGCTGCCCACCCAGCTGCTCTCACTCCCCCTGCTCAACAGAATGGGTGAGAAAATAAGATGAAAGAGCTCATGGGTCGGGATAAATACAGGGATATCACTGAGCAATAACTATCACAGGCAAAACAGACTTGACTTGGGGAAGATTAACTTATTAGCAATTAAGAATAGAGCAGGATGGTGAGAAACAGACAAAACTAAACATGCTTTTTCCCCAATCCCCCTTCTTTCCAGGCTCAACTTTCTCTGCTTCATTTCCAACTCTTTTACCTTCCCCCTTCCCCTGGGAGCAGGGGAGATGAGGAAGAGGGGTTATTGGCAGTTCATAACCCTTCGTCTCTTCCACTCCTTCCTCCCACTTTTCCCCTTGCTGCAATGCGAGCTCTAACCAAGGGATGCAGTCCTTCACAAATGTCTCCAATGCAAGTCCTTCCCATTGGCTGCAGTTCTTCAAGAACTGGTCCAGCATGGGCCCTTCTCATGAGGTGCAGTCCTCCAGGAACAGACTGCTCCAGTGTGGATCCCCTGTGTGGTCACAGGTCCTGCCAGGAGTGTACTCTAGTGTGGACTTCTCTCCACAGGCTGCAGTGTGGTCCTCCATGGGCTACAGGAGGACAACCTGGGTCACTATGGTTTTCTCTATGGGCCACAGGGGAATCTGTGCCTGGAGCACCTCCTCCCTCTCCTCCTTCACTGGCCTTGGTGTCTGCAGTGTTGTTTCATTCGCATTTTTCTCAGTCCTCTCGTAGCTGCTGTGTAGCATTTTTTACCATTTTTAAAATACAGTATCACAGAGGCACCACCAGAGTCACTGCTGGCCTCAGCTTTGGCCAGAGGTGAGTCTGTTTTGGATCTGGCTGGAACTGGCTCTGTCAGCCATGGGGGCAGCCCCTGGTCTCTCCCCACAGATGCGTCTCTGCAACCTCTCCTGCCACCAAAACTTTGCCGTGTAAACACAATATAGGTGTTAAGTTTCAAACCAAGACCTTGGCCCCCAGCACAAGAAAGATGTGGACATGCTGGAGCGTGTCCAGAGGAGGGCCACCAAAATGATCAGGGGAATGGAGCATCTCTCGTATGAAGATAGGCTGAGAAAATTGGGGCTGTTCAATCTGGAGAAGAGAAGGCTCTGAGGGGACCTTATAGTGACCTTCCAGTACCTGAGGGGGGACCTACGTAAAGGTGGGGGAAGGTCTATTCAAAAGGGTTTGTAACGATAGGACCAGGAGTAATGGTTTTAAGCTAGGAAAGGATAGATTTAGACTGGATATTAGAAAAAAGTTCTTTAACATGAGGGCGATAGATCAGTGGAATGGGCTGCCCAGAGAGGTGGTGAAGGCCCCATCCCTGGAGTCATTCAAGGTCAGGCTTGATGGGGCTTTGAGCAGCCTGCCTTAGGTAGAGATGTCCCTACTTGTGTAGAGAGGTTGGACCAGATGACCTCTAGAGGTCCTTTCCAGCCTGAAACATTCTATCATACCACTCAAACCTAAAAGCTTGGTTGTATATCAATTGGACGTGTCAGCTGGACAGTTCACCTTGACCATAATATGAGTTTCAGTCTTTGAATTTCAAGATGTGCTCCAAATGGGACTATCACCATGTTCTAATTAAGTTTCCTCTTTGGTTGATCTGATCTGACAGCTATCCACCACTGGAAAGAGGAGCTTTTTCCTCAGTTCCCTTAGTTCCTGTTCCTGTTCCCTTCAGTTCGCTTTGATGTTTGTCACATGCTTTTCAAACACAATTAGGCTTTTTTGAGTTTTTCTGAGTTGGTGAGTCTGGTTGATCCAGGAAAGCATCAAATGCTTATATACATTCTTGGATTGAGGGGAGCAAGACTCCATTCTGCTGTGATGAGCTGTTAAAGTGAATTTAGCTAGGATACGTAACTTCATCCCATCTAAAAGCTAGAATGGAGAATCTACATCAAACAGGAAAAAGGGGGAACTTGGCTACATTTTTTGGGAGTTCTAGACTTACTGTTCTGACAGTGCTTTAAAAAATATTGCAGAGATAAATGTGGCATCATATTTTTTCTGGGAGCATTAGAAAAAGTTACTTCAATGAGTTTTGTTCTATCCCAGCTTTCTCATTATCTGTTTTTACTAGAACTGCAAGTTGGTAGCACTCTGGTCAACTGCTGTGTATATACGGTACAGAGCAGCTGTCAGAAACTGAGCTGGCTTTTGTGTAGCTATTGAAATGCATTGCACCTGTTGAGTGATGTCTGGTTGTATTCATTCTACACCATTTCCCCATTTCCTGAAATAAAGATGTCTTGAGTTATTTGTATTCTTCACAAAAACTATTTTCAAGTCAACATTAACTTTTTGTTTTGTAAAAGATCAGTAAAGATGAAGCAAAATCTGTAACTTGGGTTGTTACTCTGAAATGTGGACTGAAGAATACAAAACGTTGGGATATTTTTTGAGGGTGGGTGGATGAGTGTATTTCATGTTCTCCTTCGGTATAGACTGACCTTGACTTGGGCCAGTAAATCTCAATTATAGCAGGTTACACCATCCTGTTATGGAACATGCTTCTAGCCCATCCCCTCTTGCGGATTCTGGTAGATTTTTATTTCTGATGTTATAGTTCTGAGAAGTTCAATGTGTGCGTAGATCCTCCTTTTAGAGAAGGTCAGTAGGAAGAAGATAGATTACTTGGAATTCACAGTTCAGGAAAGTGTGACTGTGAGGAAGTGTTTTAAACTTCTAAATAAATAACTATCAAGGCAGTGACAAAGAAACTTCACTTCTTCTGTTAATTCTTGACTTGAAACTGCCCTGGTACAGTCTTTTAAAAATTCCAATTATCCCGACACATGCCTTGTAGTTTTTTTCACTCTTTTGTATAAATTGCTTTTATGTAAGTAAAGCTTTCAATCTAACTTCTTTCTCCACAGTGGTGGAACTTTGCATGTCTTAGGATGGATTAGGTGGCAGTCTGCATTTGCATCACTTTAAGGGGACTGAGAAACCAAGTAGATGAGTTGTTTTCATACTTGGAATTTAGGAAGAAGATACAAGTGCTTATCTGCAGTCTTTTGCTTAAAAAGACATGGCTTTATGGCATAGAGGAAACACACCCATTCGGTCTGCTGTCTTCCTGTCCCTACTTCATTCTCTGTTTTGTTGCTTATCTAGCAGTATTGGCAAATTAAAATTAGTGATGTGTAACACTTCAACAGCATTCCTATTTAGACTTCTGGGGACATTGTGCTCTATTTAATCATTTGGAAAACACGAAGTCTGCTTCAGATGTCTGTTCTCAGAGAGTGTAAAAATCCAAGCTGGCTAGGATTTATTATTACCAAGTGGTGGAAACCATTCCTACAGGAAGATAAGAAGATTCCTGGTTGCATCTGAGTGGAAAGATCAAATACATTCAGGAATGAGGAGTTTTAGCTTTTTTCTGCTTTGTAATTCTTGAAAGTTTTATTATAGTATAGAACAATCTGCCTGAATATCAAAACCGTTGCTGTCTGCCACAATGTAGATTACTGAAGACAATAAAAATCTTCTGTTCGTTTTTTTTCCTTGTTTGTATGGGTTTTGTTGGTCTATTTCTAGTTACATTTTGTTAGTAAAAGTGGGACCAGTAAGATAAACTGGCTAAACAACATTGACTTCTTAATTTCTTTCCACAGATTTAAAAACGTGGAATCATGGCTCATTCAAAGACGAGAGCCAATGATGGAAAAATCACATACCCTCCAGGAGTCAAAGAAATCTCTGATAAAATATCTAAAGAAGAGATGGTGAGAAGGCTAAAGGTTAGTAAGCAAGTAACTGTTTGGGGATTGAAATTTCTTTTATACAGCATTCAATGATCCTACTACTGTATTTTCTCTCTGAAAGGACTTTTTCCCTTTGGAATTTACGTTTTCTGTGCTCAGGAGGAGGAACTCGTTGGCGATAGTGCCTTCTGTTCCACCACTTCCTTGAAGTGACTTGTCCAAAAACATCTAAATAAGTTAAAAAAGCATAAATAGATATAAGCTATATCAATTTTGCATACTAAAATTTTATTTCAGCTCCTACAGTAAGTCAGTACTTTCAGAGAAGAAAATACTGGAAAACACTGAAAAGTGAATCTAACTTTGGAAATAATATGGATGCCTCAGAATGCATTCCTTTTTATGCATTTATGCTCTTTTGGTTGATTGCAAAACACTTTATTCTCATTGTAGCCTGTATTGTAATGAAGGTCGACTTTGATTATACTATGTATTTCTGTCTCCTGGATTTCTTGGCCACTTTATTTGGCTCAACTGTATAGGAAAGTTGGAGATATTTAGGGGATAATTATGTTACTACTATGTTCTTTATCTCCCCATGTACTCTCACAAAAAGACAAGGCTGTCAGTATTGTGCAGAAGGAATGTTTGCAACCAGGGCTTGCCCTGTGAAACAGGAGGGAACAGATGTGGGAGGGGAGCCCTGAGTACTCTAACAGCTGGAAGAGCTTAATTTGGAGTTTGTTTTCTTAAGAAGTAGTTTTAAGTCAGCTGGAACTTCTGGTAAACAAACAAAATAAAATTCCAAAACACAAGGATTTTTTTATTTTTTTTTTTTTCCTCCCCTCCTCCCAGC
>VYZX01027955.1:24514-42909 GCA_013401335.1 Brachypteracias leptosomus | reverse complement strand
AGTTCTCAATCCACCCCACTGTCCACCCTTCTAGCCCACACTTCCTGAGCTTACCTATAAGGATGTTATGGGACACGGTGTCAAAAGCCTTGCTGAAGCCTTACATTTAAAAAGCTTCTCTTTATGTTTGAACAGTATGTTCTGTATTTCACTTTGTTCCCATCTCCTCTTGTCCTGTTGCTGGACATCCTTGAGATGAGTGTGGCCCTGTCTTAGTTACTCCCAGCANTCATTGCTTTGATTCACTTGCCATAAACCAAAGTATCAGTGGTCATGTTAATCTAGAAGCTTTAATGTCATATGAATTTATACGTGTGTTTTATATGCCGTCATTACTGATAGGGCTTAATATAGACGATACCTATATCCTCTGGAAAGTTCTTAATCAGCGTAGCACTGTGTCAAAAATTCAAACTAATGTGCTACAGATGAACTGAGGAAAAACTTCAAACTTTATGTGTTGTGACACTTAAATGTTTAAAAAAAACAAGGAAGTCATAGAATCATAGAATGTTTTAGGCTGGAAGGGACTCCAGAGGTCATCTGGTCCAACCTCCCTACACAAGAAGGGACATCTCTACCTAGGTCAGGTTGCTCAGAGCCCCATCAAGCCTGACCTTGGATGACTCCAGGGATGGGGCCTCCACCACCTCTCTGGGCAGCCCATTCCACTGATCTATCACCTTCACATTAAGGAACTTTTTTCTAATTTCCAGCCTAAATCTATCCTTTCCTATCTTGAAACCATTACTCGTCCTATTGTTACCAACCCTTTTGAATAGACCTTCCCCTGCCTTTCTGTAGGCCCCCCTCAGGTACCGGAAGGTCACTGTAAGGTCCCCCCGGAGCCTTCTCTTCTCCAGACTGAACAGCCCCAACTCTCTCAGCCTGTCTTCATATGAGAGATGCTCCATTCCCCTGATCATTTTGGTGGCCCTCCTCTGGACACCAGTCTGATTTTTTTGCTCAGAAAAACTATCTGGGTCCTACTGTAATCTCTTGGGCCACACTATAGAGGACAATTTGAGTTGTATATGACCAAAAAAAATTCTGGGAAATTAGGAAGCTAAGATGGATTTTGAACAGTTCTGGTTGTCATCTAATGGAATTTTTTGAAAGTGTGTTCAGGGAAGGGTGAACTTTACCTGTAGTTTTTAGAAACTACAGTAAGGTTAAGTGGGCTTTGGAATACCTTATTTTGTTTGGGTTTGGTTTTTTTTTTTCCTTCAATAAAACAGTGGTGTACATGAAGAAACTGAGTAGACTTTTTGTAAGGTGCTCTCTGAAGAATATACCAAGTAATGCAAAATACTGTGCCTTACCACCAATTTCAGTAAATAAGCAGCACATAAATTGTTTTGCTATTGATAGTGAAAGACTAAATGTTTAGTATAGAGCAGTCTTTTTTTTTTTTTTTTCCTTTTCTTCCCCCACTGGAAATGTTTCAGCTGTGTCCTTCAAGAAGTCTAGTACTTTTGTGCAAGGACCAGACTGAAATGTCTCTAAAACACAAGATTTACAAAGTAACACCTTGAAATTCAAGAAACAAAAGCAAGACTATGCAAAACACTTCAGTTTGTATTTTCTCAGTTGTTATACTTCTGTTGTGTTGTCGCCTGTATTCAACTTGATTTGGCTGAACTGTTTTTAGGAATCATGTTTAATAAACTGCATCCTGTTTGGCTATAGCATTGAAACAATTCTGGTTTATAATGGTTTTACAGTTATTGACTGAACATTTTAATAGGATAAGGTATTTGGGGTTTTGCATTTTCTTCTGTTTTAATCAAATTGGCTCTTTCAATAGGATGCTAGTTTATAGCTTGCTTTCTAACTGAAATAGTTTCTTAACTTTAGACCATATTCTGAATTCTCTTAGCTGTTCTAATTTTTTAAACCCTTTTCATAGTAGTGGAAAGAAGCTTCTAATCATTTTCTATTTCATCTCAATATTTTCATATAGTGTTTTTTACAAATTTTGAAGCTTGCATAGTCATCTAACCACTTTCTGTGGCTACAAATGTCATGTTGGAAAAGTGTAATGAATTAAGAGTGAGAATTTTTCCACTCGTATTCATTGAGCACAAAACTACAAGGAAGGGTTAAGAATAACATTCATCATAAAGAACTGTACCTTAGCGGATGTAGTTACTAAGCTGCACAGGCTGTGGGAATGGGAAATTGAAAAATCAGACTGACCACCAAAAATGGCATAATGACAAGTGTTGCGGTAGTGTTGAGTAGGGAGTCTACCCAGAGTCCCTGGGGTCCAACGGAATATTTTTGATGGAGTAGAAGCAGCATAGATCTGTTACTAGCTCACATTTGCAAATGATTGAGAGATTGTTGTAGATAAAACAGCATTTATAGCAAATGACACAGACATGAATTGTATTTTTAATACAGCCAACGGGAAGGTTGTGCATGTGAGATAATGTGGGGTGCCCCAGTGAACTGAAAGACTGTATTCTAGAATACAGCGACAGAGCTAATATGGCTTTTGGTGTAAAAACAGTTACGTTGGGTAACTGTAGGTTGAAGGCTCAAGGAGCTTAATCTGTATAATTTACCAAAGGAGCAGTCTGTAAGTGCCTATTTGGAACTGAAGGTTCAAACAGCTCCTTTTAGTTTTGGATCCCAGATGCTAAGGTCCAGTGGCTGAAATTCAACATTAGACAGATGGATGCAAAAATTAAACAAATATTTTCAAGAGTTGTAGTAACTAGTTGAACAGTTGACCAAAGGTTAATTCAAAGCTGTTACCTCTTAAAACCAAGGTCAGTATTTTTCCAAAGAGAAATATCAGATATGGTCCATAGGCCTGAGTAGTAAGTCTAATAAGTAATGGTACTAGCAGGGCAGCTGCAAAATCTGAGGTGTAAGGAGCATATACTGGGGAGATGATGTACTATCAAATACCCGTCTACCATAATTAGTAGTCACTCAAGTTGTCTGAGCTGCTCTAGTTGACTTGAGTTTGTCATCAGTCACTTGGCCAGATTAAAAGCCATACTGATACAAATCTGAATGAAAGTGACTGACGCTAATGTCACAAAATAGATACGTTAAAGTATGCACAGGCTTGCTGGAGTAGTGCAGCAGGTATCAGATAAGTCAATAAAACAGTAAACTTAACTTGGCTGACTGTGCTCAACTTTTGATTTATATGATGTTTAATTATTTTTTTTTTCCTTTTATGGTTTCTTCTTTTCTGTGAACTCTACTGAAATCCTTTTCCTAGGATTATATTGAGAGGGAATGAAATAAATAGTGAACTAAACCCAGAAAAGACCAGGAGCAGGGGAGAGGTAGTCAATATGATAAGGCAAGAAAAAATAATAGTTTTCCTTTGCCTTTTAATTTGCCTTTTTAGATTCTCAACCTATATGGCAGCACCTGTAAACAATTTCATGTTTGTGAAGTGTGTTATAAGGCAAATTGTACTTTTATTTCCCTGAGTGTTTGCCAGTGCGTTCCATGTTCAGCCTCAGGAGCCCTACAGGGAATCGCACATTGCACATCCCACGTGCTTTACATGCTTATCTTGTCAAAAAAGTGATATTGATGATTAAATTCCTAACTGTCTCTACTAGGAACTTGCTTAATAATTAGTGTTATCTATCTTGGCGACACTTCAACAGAGCTTTTTCTTTGTCAGGCATCCTTAAAAACCTCTTTCCCTCCTCCAGCGGATCTAGAGTATCTGTTAGAACTATTTTGTCAAGTGCTCTTGAATACAAACTCTGCTGCTGTGCCATTGATAATAAGAATAAAATTGAAGACTCTTAACGTTATTTTATTGGAATTTGAAAAAATATTTAGATACAGGCTTATTTTAGGTGCAAAGTTATTAAATGAAAAAGGTGTATCTGAATTCAGTGGTTCAAATGGTAAGGACTGGATTGATGCTAGCTAGTCATCCTGAAATGACTAAATCCCTAAAATAAGGGATGTAGATTTGTTTTCTGTTTATTTTATTTTTTTTTTTCCTTTTAAAGAATGACTGCAAATTATTTCACTCTTAATTTTTCTGAGCTTTGTTAAATTGTATATTTAAGGACCACTGGAAAAAGTAGCTGGAAAAATCAGTGGGTATGCATTTCCATCACTGCCGACTGTTATACCAGTACAACTCATTATTGGCTCTGTGGCAAACTGTCCTGGAGCCCATTGTCTATATAGACCCAAAAATGTCTGTGGTGTGCTGTCAGAGAGGTTGTCACTGCTCCTTGTGTCTGCAGTAGAACTTTGTCAAACTTTCTAGAGAAGAACAGGTACAAAAAAAATGAGTTGGCAAAACTTAGTGTTTTCCAAAAGTGTGAAAAGCTTGAAATGCAAACAATGTATTCACAAAAATCATGGTAGGAATTGAGACAGAGGAGAGAACTTTTGTTGACGAAGATGGTCTGTCTTCAAATCTTGTTGCTGGAGATCTTCTAAGCACACACACACAAAATTATCTGTTTATTAACATTATTTTTTGAAAGAAAACTGGAGGATTTTAGGGAGCAGGGGGAAAGTTCTGTCTGCAGCATCCTGTAAGTCTGTTACATGTTCTGCTTTCTCATGGGTGATTCTTTGGTGTGTCCTTATCCTTCAATATTTCTGCTTTTTCCTTCAAAATGTAGTAATTACTAATGATTACTTTAAACAGTGTTACCAGCTGATGGCTTAGTTTCTACTTATTTCAGGACTCTCAAAAGCTTGTCTCCTCCTGGTGCTTCCATGCTCTTAGAGGCATTTATTAAGATCGTCCCCATCATGAGGACTTTCTTAAATCATTAAAAGATCTTGAAATACATGACTCTTTTTAATGTACAGAAAGATTGAAAATAGGATAATGATAGAAGAGTTTAGATAAACATAGAGAAGAAATTTTTTAAATTAGATCTTACCCTTATAAAATTTCTCCTTCAGGCAAAGTTTAAACTATCTTTGTGGCTATTAAATTAGTCAGAAAGATAGGTTTGCTGCTTTGTAAAAGACCTATTTGGTAATGGCCTGGGTTGCTCCTGGTTTCATTTCAACTAAGGCAGTGCTGCTTTTTCTTGTTTCTGCTTTGATCCTGAAGCTGGAAATGGGAGAAGAAAACTTCCTCGTGTACTTTTAAGGCTTCTTTGGCATTATTATTTTCATAAAGTTCAGCCTCTGGACATTTGAGGGCCCTGGCTATCTGCACAATTAAATCAAGTACACAGGGCCTGTAAAAAGTAGCTAACTTTCCTTAGCCATTGATCTAGGCTATTTTTTTTTTTTTTTCTCTGCAGCTTTTTTAGATGGAATGAAGTGTAACGTGAATATGTTACTCAGGGTTACGAATAGCTACTTCTGGCATTTAGCTCAGCAAACATAAAGGTTTTAAAATGAACTGCTGTGTGAAAGATAAAAGCTGAAACTGTAATTAATGTGAATCAAAACAAATCTGCCTGTTGGAACTCTGCTGGGTATGCTGTTGGGACTTGTTTTATACGTAAATCGGATCTTGCTCATGATCTAGAGCTCACTCTTACGCAGGCAAAAGTAATTTTCTTTGTGTGGAGGTGAACTGTGGAAGTCAAGAAGGATCAGAACAAGAACTGCAAGAGGCATACATTCCTTGTTACGATTATTTATACTTTTTATTTTCTGAACAGTTACAACTCTAGCTAAATAGCAGAAAACCAGTGCTACAGGTGGAAATATGCTGGCTCTTCCCTTTTTGTGTGTGCGTCTGAACCATAAATAGCACTCTAGCACGAGGAAGCTTCTCTTTTCTGGGACACAGAACAGCTGTACAATTTTGTAAAAAGACTGCCAATGTTGACCCTTGTATCTTGATGAGATAAGGGAAGAGGAAATTACAAGGATGTTAGCATCTTATGTAAGCATTTGAGTATCTCTCCAGAACTGGGATTTTTAGTCACCTTCTGTAGTGGCTTTGAGTAAAACAGTTGATTCAGGAATGAATCTTCAGTCTTTTGAATTCAGTCACTTAACAATTCTATGAATAGGCAAGCCAAAGACGACTTCTGTTTTATATTAACAAGAAATTTTAATCTGTTTCCAATGCTGTCTAGAAGCCTATAGTTCTATACAATTTTTGAAATTACAGACAAAACACTCCATCTCTTTGGAGATCATCTCTTTTTCATTCAGAAAGCTACAAAGAACTGAGCATATGCAGGCAGAGCACTACCCTGGGTGTGGCAATGCATCTTGTATTTACTTGTTATACTAAAAGGAAGTTTTCTTGCTTTTACGGATGAAATGTTTAACATGATGTCGCTGACAGAGATGTTAAACAACACATGGACAGCGGGATTGAGTGCACCCTCAGCAAGTTTGCTGATGACACCGATCTCTGTGAAGTGGTTGACATGCTGGAGGGAAGGGATGCCATCCAGAGGCACCTTGACAGGGTTGAGAGGTGGGCCCATGCCAACCTCATGAAGTTCAACAAGGCCAAGTGTAAGGCCCTGCACCTGGGCCAAGACAATCCCAAGCACAAATATAGGCTGGGCAGAGAGCAGATTGGGAGCAGCCCTGTGGAGAAGGACTTGAATGTGTTAGTTGATGAGAAGCTCAAAAGGAGCCGACAGTGTGCACTCGCAGCCCAAAAAGCAAACTGTGTCCTGGGCTGCATCAAAAGGAGTGTGACCAGCAGGTGAGAGAGGTGATTCTTCACCTCCACTCTGCTCTGGTGAAGCCCCACCTGGAGTACTGCATCCAGTTCTGGAGCCCACAGTACAAAAAGAACATGGATCCGCTGGAGCGGGTCCAGAGGAGGGCCATGAAGATGATTAGAGGGCTGGAGAACCTCTGCTATAAGGACAGGCTGAGGGAGCTGGGGTTGTTCAGCTTGGAGAAGAGAAGGCTCTGGGGTGACCTAATAGCAGCCTTCCAATACATGAAAGGGGCCTACAGGAAAGCTGGAGAAGGGCTTTTTACAAGGGCTTGTAGTGATAGGACAAGTGGCAATGGCCTGAAACTGCAATAGGGTAGATTTAGTTTAGATATAAGGAAGAAATTCTTCACCGTGAGAGTGTTGAGACACTGGAACAAGTTGCCCAGGGAGGTTGTGGATGCCCCATCCCTGGAAGTGTTCAAGGCCAGGTTGGACGGGGCTTTGAGCAACCTGGTCTAGTGGGAGAGAGGTGTCCCTGCTCACAGCAGGGGGATTGGAACTAGATGATTTTCAAGGTGCCTTCCAACCTTAATGATTCTATGTATTTAAGCAAAATACAGTGGCAGAATCATACTTCCTACCACAGTCCTGTTCAGAGTTTTGCTTCTGTGGTGACTGTAAATGCCTTGGTGTTACTTCATATCACTTTCTTGTTTTTTGTGGAAACTGATAAGGAGGAGCAGTAAAATGCAGGAACTGACTTCATTAAATGACAGGCTTAGATGGGCAACTGAAAAGTAAGCCCCAGTTTAGTAGGAAGGAGTTTTCTCAGTAATTTCAGTGGAAACTGTAAAGCTTTGTTTAGACTAGGTTTGATTTTACTATATTGTCTTTACTACTGAAAGTAGAAAAAGAATAGATGATTTCTTTAATGCATTTTCCAGTACATAGTAGCTTTGAATTGTATTTATTTTTAGGATTAATGCATGTGCTTAGAACTTTACTTTTTTTTTTTTCCCCAGAATTTAAACAAGCAAGCCTATGATTTGGCCAAGGCTTTACTAAAGAGGACAGCGCAAGCAATTGAACCGTACATCACTAATGTAAGTGAAGACTACAAACAAATATGGAAATCAATACTTTTTTTAACTGAGCAATATTATAGAAAGAATGAATTCCATATAGTCAGATACAGTTGTGAAATAAGTTTTTACAAACTCGCAATTGTTCTTTGAAAAAACTGCTATGTTAATGAAGCACTGTGTAACGTGTCCTTTTGAGTTACCTTATAGAAACTTCTAAGCCCATAACAGTTTTGCTTTCTGAAATGCAGTGAGTAGTTTACTTTCTACCATCTTGCCAGACATTCCACTTTGATCCTTAGTGTGACTGGAAGACCAAAGGTACTTGCACATATTGTTCTGATAAAAATGTAGAAATGCATTGTTCCTGTGGAAAAATTCTTTTTGTAGCGAGGAAGGTGTTCTAGTGAGGAAAGTGCTGTGCAACATTTTTGTTGGCAACATGTACAGTGGAATTGAGTGCACCCTCAGCAGACTTGTTGATGACACCAAGCTGTGTGGCGTGTTTGACACTCTGGAGGGAAGGGATGCTCTCCAGAGGGACCTTGACAGTCTTGAGAGGTGGGCCCATGCCAGCCTCATGAAGTTCAGCAAGGCCAAATGCAAGATCTTGCACCTGGGTCAGGGCAATCCCAAGCACAAATACAGGCTGGGCAGAGTATGGGTTGAGAGCAGTCCTGAGGAGAAAGACTTGGGGGTGGTGGTTGATGAAACATGAGCCAACAATGCATAAGTGCAGCCCAGAAACCCAACCATATTCTGGGCTGCATCAAAAGAAGTGTGGACAGTAGGGTGAGGAAGGTGATTCTTCCCCTCTATTCAGCTCTAGTGAGACCCCACCTGGAGTACTGTGTCCAGCTCTGGACCCTCCAGCACAAGAAGGACATGAATCTGTTGGAGTTCGTCCAGAGGAGGGCCACAAAGATGAGCAGAGGGCTGGGACTCCTCTGTTGTGAGGCCAGGCTGAGAGAGTTGGGGTTGTTCAGGCTGGAGAAGAGAAGGCTCTGGGGAGGCCTCTTTGTGGCCTTCTGGTATCTGGAGAGGGCCTACAAAAAAGCTGGGGAGGGCCTTTTTACAAGAGCTTGTAGTGATTGGATTAGAGGTAATGGTTTAAAACTGGAAGAGGGTAGATTTGGATCAGAAATTAGGAAGAAGTTTTTCACTGATGGTGGTGAGACACTGGAATAGGTTGCCCAGGGCAGCTGTGGATGCTCCATCCCTGGAGGTGCTCAAGGCCCCATCCAACCTGGCCTTGAATAACCTGGTCTAGTAGGAGGTGTTTCTGCCTGTGACAGAGGGGTTTGAACTAGGTGATCTTTATGGTCCCTTTAAACTCAGACCATTCTATGATAAGATGAAAACATTTAGAAGTTAAGAGAAGTGAAGATAGGGCAGAATTTTAGTACTGTTGTTGCAGGAAAAGAAGAGGAAACAGAGAATGAAATATCTAAGAATACATAGTAAGGGAGAAAACCAACAAGTGGATTGAGGATTGTAGCGAAGCTGAGTGTAGACATCATAGATGTAGCAAAAGAGGGGTCAGAGGAAGTAAAGATCAGACAAGAATATACTCTAACTTAATCTGTAAAAAAAACCTGCCTTTTTTTGTTTTTCATGTAGTTAAGGATTTCACAGGTCTTATGGCAGCTATCCAAAACCTCAGGAGCTTGAAAAGAATAGAAAATCTTCGACACTTTTTGTTGCTTTCAGGCTTTTAACACTTGTGGTACTTGGAAAGTGGGTACCTTCTGAGAATTTATTTATTTATTTAAATCTTCAAACTCTTACTTCAAACCTGTTAGTGAAACCTGCTGTTTGGGAAGGTATTGCTACATGGGAGTGTGTTTTTAATGATGTTTATCTGTAAGGTTAGATTACAAACTAGATGACGTTTTGTGGGTTTTAAGGAAGCCTGGGCAATGAGAATCTTCCTCATATGGAAAATACGTACATGCAGTCGTCTGCTCTTGTTTTCCCACAAGTGGGAAGTAGTATGCTGTCTGGTTTCTTTGTTCTGAAAATTACTTTTTCTTAAAATGTATTAAAGACAGGGTAGGAGTTAGTTTCCTTGTCAGGGATATGTTCCAGGCAACTCTGTATCGAGAAAAGGAAAACTTGTCTGCAAGATAGTAGTCTTTAACTTCTAATGAAATACACTTACCTGTTATTTTCTAGTTTTTATTACCAGAAACTGTTGACTTTCCATTGTATCACTTTTTGGGGTTCATTTTATAATCTTAAAGTGGTAGCTTTCATGTTTGTGGGGTTTTTTTTTTCTTTGTTGATATAATTAAACTTGTCGCATACAGAGGATAATGATGTTTATCTGTCTGAAGTTTGGGAATAGGAAACTGAAGTGCCAGTTAAGTGTATTCTATTGCGTTACGGACAAGTGGAAATGGTTTCCAAACCATTTATTCCAAATAACTTTCCAAATTATGTCCTCACCCATATGAGTAAGGTTAATATATTCCTCTTTAGTTGCTTTTTACTCATCTATTATGAGAGGATATAGCTGAAAGTAGTGTGGAATTAATATTTGATGTTAGAAAGTAATTTTCTTTAATGGGAAGTATGAAGTTTCCCTCAAACCTGTCAAGTTCACCAAGAAAGAATAATTGCTTTACAGCTGCAGTACACTGCTTGTAATTATAAATTCTGGAACAGTCAGTTATTAATTCCTACGCCTTTATTTACAAGTCCTTAACTTGTCAGCTGTGTAGTGTAGTAATTAGCCAGTTGTTTCAGCCTTGTTTTGACTAAGCATTAGAATACTTTTAAAGTGATTGTTCTCAATAGCGAAATAATTCTAAATATAGTCATTATTATAAAAAGGTCTGATGCACTGGAACTCCTCTAAAGTTACGTTTCTTTAATTATTTGTAGGCCTGATGTGGTAAACTAAATTTTCATCAGTTTTATGTGTAATATTGAAGACAAAAAAAGATATATTAAGATTTCTGCTGCAGAATCCTGATCTGTGTATGCCCTTACCTCTTTTAATAGTGGAGAAGTAAATGTTTTAAGATAAAAAGGTAGATTTAGTGATAGACAAGCAGAGGATATAGAAGAGTGTGTGTATATATATTCTTGTCATTGATGTATACTCTGTTTTATCTTCCAGTTCTTCAATCAGGTCCTTATGCTTGGTAAAACATCAATTAGTGACCTGTCAGAGCATGTGTTTGACTTGATTCTGGAGTTATACAATATTGACAGTCACCTCTTGCTTTCGGTTCTACCACAGCTTGAATTCAAACTCAAGGTAAACACTTCCTATCCTTTCTATGTGTTTGAAACATGTGCTTTGACTATCAATGATTTTTGTACAGACAAATTAGTCAAATTATTTGGCATATAAAACTAATATTTATATGTAAAATGTGCATTTTTTAAAGAAGCTCATAAAAGCCCTCAAAAAGATAAATTTCACTTTAAAAGCATTAACCTAGTTGCATATATGCATATGTTTGGGTTTTGGTTGGTGGGTTTTTTAGCTTGTATCTCTTAAGCAATAACTTTATTTTTTTGATGACTTGAGAATCTGCTGTTTTGTTCCTTCCTTTGCTGTAGTATTTATTGTGAAGGGCTTGAGTATATTGAAATTACTTTGTGCTGCTGGCTGTGCAGAGAAACTACATCTATTTACGATAGTGAGTTTTGGCAGGGTAAGGGTGGGCTCCATGTTAATGGAAATTGATTCCGTTGTACTGACAATTTTGTCCAAATAGAAGGTCTGTGAGAGGTGGAAACAGAGCACTGGGCTCCATTAATATGTCTTGTAGTCACTGCCGCAATTATTTTTGTGATTTTTCAGGCATATTTCTTATGTCTGAAGGATAGCTGATGCTGACTGTTTTAGTAGGTATTTTCCTTTTTGACTTTCTGCCATTTCAGAGTGTCTCCATCACTTGGAGAAATTCAGTATAACAGCTGGTACTCCCTCATTCTGCACTACTTTTATTGTATTTGTCATTCCATAGGGTTTCTGTGAAAGTGGGGAGTTTGACTGGTTTTGTGTTACTAAATTTGGAAGTGATCTGTTACTAAACTTGAGGGCTAATGTTCAGTGGGTCACTTTTAAATTTTGCATGTATTTTTATCATCAAGGACAGATTTTTAAGTTTGTAGAACCTTTAACCTGTTCTCATTGCAGTATTTTCCTAGTGGCTTGTTCATGCCCGTTATTTTTTCACTAATGTTGCCAGACAGGCACACTACACTTGTTGGATGAGGTTGTTTTTCTAATGTTTTTATCCTTCCATTCACATTTTCAAATGAAGTAGGGTTCAGTTTACTGCTTGGTGTCTGTATCTTAAAAGTAGACCTTTCTCAGTCTTTAATCCCTGTTCTTACAGATGGCGAACAATTATCATTCTCACTCCAATAAAAACAGCACTTCTGCAGCTCGAGCTGTTATTCAAGAGATTTAATCTTAACTGCTGCCACATCCTTGTTTTTTCATAGCCATAATTGCAGTAACCTTTCCACCTTTAGGTCCATTTAAAACTGCAGTTTCTTGAATTGGCTTTCTCCTCCTTCATTGACTCTCATATTTCACTATTTAAATATAATTTATTTTTTTTTTTGTCCTCCTGGTTTGCCATTGGAATCAGTAAATTTAGTAGCCTGACACAGTCAACCTTTTTTTCTTCTCCCTCCTTAACTTCAGGTCTCTTCCTTCAACTGGGTGATTTCAGCCCTAAACTTTTCCATGTTTTCTTTGTACTTCTTATTTTGTAACACTCTTTTTTTTGTGGTTGCATTTCTGTTCTGTTAGAATACTCTTTAGAAGAACATGTATTTTGTTGCTTTTTCTCTCCTTGATCCATAGTGTAGTTTTCTCCCTGTGGTTTGAACCCTTGGAGGGTAAGGTTGTTGAAGTTTGTAAGATCCAGTTTAACAGTGTTTCCAGTAGACATGTACATTTTAATGGTTACATTCTTCCTGCTCTCATTCCTTGATGTCTTAACTCAGTACAGTTTGTGGCTATTCCGAGAGCATGGTACAGCTTTCTGTCTGAATCCTTGTGTTGCTTCAGGTGTGTGTTTTTTGATGCTTTAAGTTATTAAGGACAAGTAATATATGCCTGTTTTGTCCTACTGGCTGTCAAGTGTAGCTTGACCCATCTTTTACATCAAAAAAACCCAAACCCCATCTATTTGGAATAGGTTAACCATGCTTAAATCCTGAGACACTAGAACAGGTTGCCCGAGGAAGTTGTGGTTGCCCCATCATTGGAGGTGTTCAAGGTCAGGTTGGGTGGGGCTCTGAGCAACCTGGTCTAGTGAAAGTTGTCCCTATACATGGTGAGGGAGTTAGACTAGATCATAGAGTCATAGAATTGCTCAGGCTGGAAAAGACCTTCAAGATCATCAAGTCTGACCTCAACCTAACCTTGCTACCCTAGCTCTAACAACCCACCACTAAACCTTGTCCCCAAGCACCACATCCAGATGACTTTTAAACACATTCGGGGATGGTGATTCAACCACCTCCCTGGGGAGCCCATTCCAGTGCTTAACAACACTTTCTGTAAAGAAGTTTTTCCTGATATCCAACCTAAACCTCCCCTGGTGCAACTTGAGGCCATTTCCCCTTGTCCTGTCACCTGTCACCAGTGAGAAGAGACCAACCCCGCTCTCGCTACAACCACCTTTCAGGTATTTGTAGAGTGCAATAAGGTCTCCCCTCAGCCTCCTCTTCCCCAGACTAAACAGCCACAGCTCCTTCAGTCGCTTCTCACAGGGCATGTTCTCCAAACCCTTCACCAGCCTTGTTGCCCTTCTTTGAACCTGCCTCAGCACCTCCATGTCCTTTCTGTATTGCAGTGCCCAAAACTGCACACAGTACTCAAGGTGGGACCTCACCAGTGCCGAGTACAGGGGCAGGATTACTTCCCTAGTCCTGCTCATCTGTAAACATGATCTATAATGGTCTCTTCCAACCCAAACCATTTTATGGTTCTAAATGAGTGGAGAAGTTTGTAAGATCTTTCTTTGGTTAAAAGGATATTCTGAAGATTAATATTCTGAAATATTAATGAGATATGGTCAGCCTGTGTTTTTTTTTCTGAGATCAACACAAGTTCATTCTTTATGCAGACCTGCCAGCAATGATTGAATACTTTCCACTCCAACAATAGCTGCAGTTTTATTCTAAACAGCAGCGGGTGTGTTTTTGGTTCCTTAAGCAGCTAGAATAAGCATTTCTAATTTAGGTCCAGGTAAACAGCATGTTAGCATGTTGAGAAGAGAGTGTGATTTCAGTAAAACTCAGAGTGCTTATGGTAGAAGGCTGCTGTGAATGAAGAGAAACTGGTCAGCAGTATCCCTCTTAGCTTGATGAAGCCTTGGATCAGGTGGGTGATAAAGGAGGAAAATATGCTTGGTAGCCCATATTGAAATATGGGAGAGGGGAGATGTCTTTTTGAATAAAGGTCAACTAAAGTTAATGATAAAATGACTATAAACTTCAGTGAGCTCTGCATACCATTCAGAGCTTGACTAGATGATTTTGGCTATTGTGTCTTTAGACATGCCTGTAGGTTAAGAGTCTTGTCTTCTGAGCTCTCTTGCTGTGGACTCACTACTGGGTATTTTAAGTAGAAGTTTGGGGAGTGTATTTAAATCAAGTGCATAATTTCACAGAGATGTCCAGTTGTTCTGTGGGCATGTCTGGTACAACTCTTGAATATACAGATATGATAATGGAAGTCAAATACTCAAATAATGCTTATGGGGTGGTGGGACAGTTCCTGTATTCCAAGATCTCATACCACTGCTTTGCTGCTGAAGAAGTTTCTGTTAATCCTAAAGCTGATGATGTTGAAGGAAAGCTGTGGCTGTCTCAACTGTTGAGTTGTCAGTTTTGAGGAGTGAAGATGTGTCAGGATGATCTCATCTTGCATGCATTGAACACATGGAAGTANATATGGTATGGAGTATCCTATTGGTCAGCTCGGGTTGGCTGTCTGGGTTGTATCCCCTCCCAGATCTTGTGTCCCCCCCGTACCTTTGGTGCCATGTGAGCACTGATAGTCATAACAAAGGTGTGTGTTATCAACACTCTCTGGGTCCTAGGGCTGCATGAGGAAAATCAGCTCAGACAGACCCACTACAACATATAATCTGGGTAAATTGGGTAATTGCTCTCTGTTTCTGAAAATGTGTGTTTTCTTTATAATTGGCTTCAAAAGCATGAGTAAAAATTTTGGCCAGATGAAGTAGACTCATGGTAGACTTACCTGAGCAAGACATCAAGTATTTTGGCTCACTTTATAAACAATGCATAAAAAAAAATATTTTCAGGTGTAAACTTGACAAATTCTGCATGACTTTGGACAGAAACCAGTATTTATGGCTATTTCAATGAAATGTAATTTAAAATCAATTTCTTAAAGCTTTTGCTGTAGTTTGAGCCATTTTTATCCAAGAGCTGCTCTTTTAAAATTCTTTTGATGTTATTTAAAAAGTCTTTCTGCCAGGAGAGAATGATAAATTGTTACTTTCACACAGATGTTAAACCATATAAGAAAAGAATGATGTGACATAGGATTTCCAAAGGCAAATATTACAGAACTTGATTATCAACAACCTGAAAAAAATTTCTTCACTCTTTTGTGATGTCATTTGGCAACAAAGTGGGAAATTATTAGCAAAATACAAGAAGATAGGAATTCGTGGAAGAATGATAATACAGTTAAAGACTTTGAAGAGAAATATAGTTCAGTTCGTTCATACTTCCCTCTTTCCTTTTAACTTGAGAGGGATCAAGGAGACAGATGTGATTACTGATGGATCTTGTTTGGTGAATGGGATGAGTACATTTACACTGAGGGCAGCCTAAGGATTGTGTCGCTGTTGTGATGGACAACTTAGGCATCGTTTAAAATTCACACAGTGCTGCAGAAACTGTGTCTCAGTCCTGCTTTGTTGGAAGCCGTTGATGTTTCAACAGCGTGCTCTTGTTGGCAATTGATACGCCCAATATCTCCAACTATAACTTTACCTAGTGGGTGGTCATGTCCAAGCTTCTTCCATGAATGTGCTTGGTTAATCTGTGTTCTACCTGGGCTTATAAGAACTACTGAGGTCTGTCTGAGGACAGACTGAAATCTCCAAAGTCTGTTGAATGTACTTCTGTTCCTTGATTGCAAGGGCTACCATACTCCCTTTCATAAATTCTAGCTAGAGTGAAGGGGGTGGGAGGAAAGGCATTCTTGATCTTTTTGAGGTCCTTCTCCTATTTCTGGAAGATGATGAAAGCTCTCAGTATTCTTGACTTGTTCTTTCAGGGATTGTTCAAATGTTTCATCCTCACCTTAGGAGTGCTTAGTCTCACAGTATGGGTGCTGCGCTTTTCTCTGGTAGTGATCCTGTTTCTTTAACTGATTCTATCAGTTAGATAGAAACTGCTATCAGCAACTTTTCCACTACTTCTATATTCTGTACGTGTACTGGAATTTCCATGTGGTGTCTTATTTCTTTGTTTCTAAACATTTTGTGGCATGTTTTGATAATGAAGTGGTGGTGGTTTTCTCTTAACAAGCAGGTGAAAACTGTTCAAGGGCATGAACATATATCTGTGTGACTCACTACCTAACAGGATCCAAAGCTCTTCCCTTCCATCTTCCTGAACTTCCTTTGCATTCTGTGGCAGGAAGCCTCTTGGTTTATCTTCATGGGATAAAGATCTTATGAAGTTCTAGACTGTTTCTTTGAATGTGGGGAAAAATTCAGGGGTTATGAGTGAGCAAACAACCTTTTGACCACGTATGGAGGGGTTAAGAAACTGTTAGAATGGAACTTGTTGAGAGAGCTTTGGTGCCTCAGTAACACTGTTGTGCATATTTACTGGTTTGGATCTAAACAATGTGACAACCTAGTGTTCTAGCATCTTGACACTTTGATACAACTGATGACCATAGTTTGATCACAATGCCAGGTAATTTTAACTGCTATGAGAATAGTATGTGTTGACTTAGATGAAGAATGAAGGCTTTTTGGCAATAACTAATGTTCTGTGAAATGTGCAGCTCTTGTGTGCTTTACTCCCTTACCTATCCCAAGAATCTTTGAAGTATGTTTGAAGAGGACTGAAATGCAGTCAGGTGTGTGCTCTGATGTGTCACAGACCAAACAGAAGTGGAGAAATTGGTTATCCTTTTGGGTCTGGCTGGGATGGAGTTGATTTTCTTTGTAGCAGCCTGTATGGTACTATACTTCATACTTGTGCCTAAACAGTATTGATTGCACAAGTAAAGGCTTCCCCCCCCCCCCATGACTGGGATGAGAGGGAGCAGGATGTTGAGAAGGGACATGTACTCAGCAATAAAAGCTCAGGGAAAGGAGGAGGAAGCTGGAGAGATTTGTGTTATCAATGTTTATAAATACTTAAAGGGTGGGTGTCAGGAGGATGGGGTCAGACTCTTTTCAGTGGTGCCCGGTGACAGGACAAAAGGTAATGGACACAAATTTGGACATAGGAAGCTCCATGTAAATATGAGGAGGAACTTACTTACTTTGAGGGTGGCAGAGCACTGGAACAGGCTGCATGGAGAGGTAGTGGAGTCTCCATCTCTGGAGACATTCAAAACCAACCTGGATGCTGTTCTGTTCAACCTGCCCTAGATGAACCTGTTCTAGCAGGGAGGTTGGACTAGATGATCTCCAGAGGTCCCTTCCAACCCCTACCCTTCTGTGAATCTGTGTTCATGATGTTTGTCTTCGCAAGCAAGCATTGTGCGTGCTGAGACCCTGCTTTCCAGGAACTGGTGGAACACCTGCCTGCCAATGATGTGAATGAATTCATCTTTTTTGTTTTTTCTTTTTTTCTGTGAAACTGTCGTTATCTTGATCAATGAGTCTTTTAACCTTCCTTCTGTTTTCTGTCCTTCTCCTCTCTGTACAGGGGAGAATAGTGAGAGAGAGACTGGGTGAGTGTTTGGCTTTTGGCTGGGATCTGCCCACCAAACCTTTATAGATTTTTGTGAAGAAAAAGTTCCTATGTTCCCGTGTGGTAGCTAAGGAGTATTGTTAAACTGTAACACTGTGAGAGTTGTGTCAAATTGTGGCTGCTTCTTACTGGTAATTTTTTTTTCTTTAATTTTGGAAAGGAGTCTGGGGGATTAGCAGGAGAATGCACATTGAAATTCATTTAACTTTATTTAACATTCTGTGAGGGTCAATCATTTGTGCCCAATCTTGGCATTTTGAGGTGGTGTGTTTAGAGATCTATAATTGACATAGAAGCATTATTGGTGCAGGAGAGAACAGCAGTAAGAATGTATTCTTGTGTAGGTCAACTTGTAAAGGAAATTGATATTCCTTCATTCAAATTTGATAGTTGACGTTTAGAAACTTGTATTACTGAAAGTGAATACCATTTTAATGTTCAGGAGAACGGAAGGCATTATTTAGGAAATAAGCATAATGGGGTTTAGGTCTCTATTTTACTATCTTACTAAGCCAATATGGTGTAATTAAGAAAACCAATAAAATGTTGACTTCTCTTATTGTAGAGCTGCCTTTCCTCCTGGATATCACACTTAAAATTCTGGGCTTTTCAGGTCCTGTGTCCACTTCTACTCCCAAATCCCCCCAGATCCTCAGTGCCGCCCATTCTTTTGGTGTTGGCAGTGATAACCATCTGACTAAATTCAGCTGCTGTTAGTGACAGACCCCAATATCTAGACAGAAGAGGAGCTG
>VYZX01027955.1:7757-24507 GCA_013401335.1 Brachypteracias leptosomus | reverse complement strand
AGGAGCTGGGGGTGGGGGGGGGGGAACGGACATGTATGGGGAACTGGAAAGATAAGTGTTCAATGTCAATTTTTATTAATGATTTTTTTATGGAGGACTATTAAACATAAATAGTATTGGATCATATCTAAGAAAAGATGAAGGACATGACTCCTCATGTAAACATTGTCTTCACAGAATGGAGAAGGATTAGGACTTTTTTCAGAGTTTGTGATACTAATTCTTTTTCTCTCAAAAAATAGTAGAGATTAAAGTGGAACAAAGGAGAGACACTGTAGCAGTGATTCATTCACTTAATAAAGTACAGGTTGATTTTTTTTTTTTTACTACCTTTAGGAGCTTTATATAACATCTGGGCACAAATTCAGAAAGTTCTAAATACTTTTGCTCCATAATCACAAATATTCATTGTTTCTACAAACAGGACTAGAAACATGAATGGGTTGTCTGATAATTAGATTAGTTTCTAATACAGTGGAAGCTTCTTCTGTGGCTAATTCATTAAGGATATTTTAGTTGATTTTTTTAAATTTCCCTTTTTTTTTTTCTCTCTGTATTTCTGGCTGTGTAATTAAGTAGTTGAATGTTTAGTGTACTCCCAACACCTCCACCCTCCTCTTTCCCTACCCTCTAGGGTAGCTTGCTCTAGATCTGTGTTGGTTACCTAGAGAAATTCATAAATGTTTAATATTTTTAATATTGTGTTGGTTTAAGCAGTAGTGGATTGGATGTGTGTAATAGAGTTTGGACTATTATAGGCTACCAAAAATCTCAAAATTCATAACCATGAGGGCATAATAAGAATTTGTAGTGTAATGGACACTTAAAAGTTGGAACTCATCAAGAAAGAAGATGCATGTTGAGAGGAGGAGGTTGTAGATGGCTTTCAATAATGTCAATCTGAATTTTAATTGGAAAAAATCAGTCAAATGCAGACAAATGTATTAATGGATTTACTATTAATGCTGCTGCAGTGCATTCAGAAGAATTATAGTCCTCTGTAATGTAGTAACATGTCAGTGTTACAGACTTCTTCATCCTTAACTTCTCTTACTCTGTTACTTCAAGGATTCTACAAATACTTGTTAAAAGGATGTACTGGCAAACTTTGCAACCCATTTATGGTATTGAGTCAGATGGGAGAAATACTTGGTCTTAAGACTGGTGTCATTAGAGAACTGACAATGACGTTGTGCTCTTATTTCTTGTTCACATTGAAAAGGTGATGTTGAACTACTAAGAATGTCAAAGATGGTAGAAAAGAACAATAATTTAAATTGTGTTTATTATCAGAAAAAAAGACTGAAATAATAAGTGGGTAATATCTAGTTAACATCAACTAATTTTAGCTACTCCCTTTTCAAAGAAGTGTTGCAGCCAGTTGTTCTGGGCTCTTTTTCTTTTTTAATAAGCAAAGGGAAATTGGTGAACAGTAAATATATCTTAATTGTACAAATGCTAGCACATATTTCCAAACTATGTTAAGCTTCAAATGCTGTGTGCCGTATTAAACAAGTGTAATGCAAACCAGTGATAGTGCAAATATACTGGAGAGGACCTTGTCTTATCTCTGTTACTGCTAATTTTAAATCTAAAAGAAAAGTATGTGTTCTAACTCAGCATTTTTAAATACAGGTTTAAATATACAACCACATCTTCTATGTTTTGGATTTTGGGTACTTAATCTGATGCTCTCTAAAAACTTGTTTTCTGAAAACTTTTCTATTTTTAACTAAGTGTTGTAATTAAACACAATTCTAGAGAACTGTAAACCTTTAGATGCAGACAAATGTAGAATGAATTTTGTGGGGTTTGTGTTGTGTTTGTATTTGTGTAAGCTTGTACAGGCACATATCAGATTTCTGAACACAATTGATAACCTGCAAATGGGGATTAAAAAGATTAAAATGTATCTGAGTATTTTTTCCCAGGCTTTGTTCACATTGTTTTTAATTTCTGCATTGTTTTTTGGTTGTTTTGCCTTTATTATATTGTTCTCTCCTAATAATAGTGAAAGCTTTTTGTCTTGAGGTGTACGTTTATGCTCAAGAAAAGTCTATTAATCTCTATTGTGATACGTAAGTGTATTGGTGTAAAAGCTGAACAAAACAGAACTCTGTGTTTTGGTCATTTCTGTGTTGGTTTTGGTGGTGTTGTTTTGGGTTGTATTATTTTTGTGTGTGTGTTTGTTTTTAATTTTTTAAAAAATGTGTTCATTTTCCAGAGCAATGATAATGAAGAACGCCTGCAGGTTGTAAAACTTCTAGCAAAAATGTTTGGGGCGAAGGATTCGGAGTTGGCATCTCAAAACAAGCCACTTTGGCAGTGCTACCTGGGGAGGTACATGCTGGTTTAGTTGCATTCCTAGGAGGGGAAAAACATGTACTGAAGTATAATTAAACTTTTTTTTTTTTCCCCCTTAAATGGTACAGCTAAGTGTGGATTCCCTCCTGCTGCTTTATCTGAAATGTGACAGATAATGCTAAGAGATTATTTTGTATATATCTTGTGTCTGTGATTCCATGGAGCGAGCAATTACAAATCATCCCTATTTAGTTCCTTTTTTGGCAACTGTCTTTATTGCCATTGTCAAGAAAAAGGAATTTTAATTTCTTCACAAGTTAAACTATTCAATGATGTATCAATTCTGAAACAGCATCAAATGCCATTTGCATTATCAGATGATATTGGAACTGATTTTGAAGTTATATATAGGATTTGTATACTGGTTTCATTTTTTTCTTTTTTTAAATGGTAGGAGTGCCTTAAGTACATAGTTATTTACAATGCTGCAAACACTTAGTCTTTGGTTTTTTAAATATTCTGCCAGTTTGAGATAGAAAATACAGCTGGAGCTTGTAGTTAGGAGAAACTTAAGTATGACTGCTATGATCAAAATGTTTTTGATTTGAGTGAGGATAAATTCTTTAAATTATTACAAATGCAGTAGTTTATAGTTCGACATTCAGTCATATCAAAAGTGGAATCCTCAAAGAAATGCTACTTTAAAAAGTACAGGAGACTTAAGTGAGAGAAGGCCTATTGCTTGAAAGTATGTAACTATTTAAAACATTGCATGTTATCAAAGATTACCAGATCTAATTGGGCCCAAAGGAAAGTGCTTCATTGTGTTATAATGTGAGGCAATGCAAATATGTGCAATCTGTTGTTCATAATTACTGTTTTCAACTAGTTATGAATCATGTATTTAAATTTTTCCAGGATTTTAACCAAGTTATAATAGCTGCTTATTAAAGGAACCATTCTTAAAACCTCGATTTTGAAAACTTATCTGGTTTTTACTAAAGCAGTTATTCCTTAAAACCTCTTTCTTTGATAAATAAGCATTTAAACAGCAGTAATGTTCTAAAATTTGATTTTTAATTTGTTTAAAACCAAGTATTTTGAGCATAGCTTGAAAATGCATTTAATTTTTCAAAAGTGTTGTTTGTAACTCTCATGACATGAATTGTTGTTACAGAATTACCTATATAAAAATCAGACATGAGAAAATACTAGTTTTCAAGCATCAAACTTAATATTTCCTTTCAAAAGACTTAATTACAGAAGTGATCCATCTCAGAAGAGATTGGTACTAGCCTAGATGCCCATTCTTTTGCTGTCTATCATATGGTTTAAAGAAGGGATGAGTATCACAGTGTTAGAAAACTTTTAGTTGCTCATATGTGGTTCATGGTTAATTATGTGGAGCATTAAAAAAAAGATTAAAGTTAAAATACTTCAAACATCTTTATAATAAATAGTTGTTGTCTGCCTGGGAGTTGTTCATATGTACCAGGAGAGGATGTTTCTCTTTGTGTTCAGAACATGAATTAATAAATGCATACAAGATTTTTTTTCTTAAGCTGAAGACAGTTTCCTTAATATTGTGAAATCAGAGATTTTTTTTTTTTTCAATTTATGTAACTGCATGGGAAGCATAAACAATTTCAGAGGTATTTGAGATTGTGTAGAAATAAACTAATTGCTTTGGTAGAAGTGATATTTTTCTTGTTGTAACACATTGTCTTATTTCTAAATAGGTTTAATGATATCCATGTACCCATTCGTCTTGAATGTGTGAAATTTGCAAGTCACTGTCTTATGAACCATCCCGACCTAGCAAAAGACTTAACAGGTACCAGATTTATTATTATAGTACAATTTTAAGTCTCCTGGAAAAGTCAGGTTGTAATCCTAAGTAACATTGCCAGATGTTCTGGAGGACACAGTTGAGGTTGGAGTTTAGTCTCTGCCTTCAGTGTTGCTTCTCTGACTGAGGGGATTGTAAATAAAGAACGCCTTAGCCAAAGAGATTGCTCTCTGTCTCTTAGAGTAGTTGCATTTGCAACTGCTGTTGAAATTAAGCACCATGAGATCAGACAAAGACAGCTTGGCTAACCTAATGGTCATGACATTTATTACTTAGCAGATTCAGTTCCACAAAGTTGAAATGTGTAAGTATTATGCAGCCACTATCTAAAACATGAAAACAGTCCTCTTAACTCTGTGGCCACAGCCATTGGTTCCTGCTCCTTCAGATCAAACACAGGCTGTAAATCGAGACCTCTTTAGGAAGAAGGCTACTGGCATAGATAGAAGTATTTACTATTTCTTGCTGCTGATGTGTCAATGAAAAAAATGTAATTAGAGAGAATGGGTTGGTTTGGGTTTTTTCTCCTCAAAGTGTCTATGGAGACTGTATCTCCCCCTGTTGGATAAACTTGTATTTCTTGTAATTTTTTGGAGATAGTATCTTTGTCCATTTGTGTCAAGGGTTAGGGTCAGCCCTCTAAGGAGGGAATTTAGAGGGCTGTTAAGTGCATGCGATAGCTCTCCTGCTTGTGAGCATTTATCAAGCTAGACACAAATATAGGGAGGCTACAGTCATCCTGTGGTTACTGGTATGGCTAACCCAGCTTAAGAACCAACAAATGAAAAAAGTTTCTGGACCTTTCCTTAATGGAATAGTAATGATATTTTGTCTTTGATTAGCAGAATTGTATTTTCAAGGATTTTTTTTTTTTTCTTTTTTTACATTGCAGAAAGACTTTGTGCCCCCTCTAATGGTGTCCTCTGGGAAATGTAATTTTGCTTGCCCCTCCTCTCTCTCCCCACAGCACTCACTGAAGTAAAATTGTTGAAAAATGTCTGTGACTCACTGGTGTTTGAGACCAGAATTGTTTTGTGCAATGACATTGTTCTTCGTTTGTTTTTGTTTATTATATGTTCCTGTGGAACAAAACTGTTCTTTAAAAAAGTCTTACTTGGATTTCAAATTTAATAACCTCCATAAATGCAAAGCTTTTTTCCTTGATGTACTCTTTTGACTTGTGCTGATTACCAGAAATGTTAGTGGCCAATACTTCAGATGAGACTTGAAAATTTTCACTGGTCATTGAACAGTAATGAGAGAACAGTAACCTCTGGTTATTTCATTCAGAGTAAACTTTGAGTTTTCAATGTTTCTTAATGTTCTCAATGTTTCACTGCTGTATGCTGTGTACAGTGATCTTAACTTTTGTGTGCATTTTCCTACCCGTTTGTGCTTCTAAATTAACCTAGAATACATATTTCCAAGAAGATAAATGAAATTTGCTATTTTATTTGTAAGCTTTCTAAAATGACAAGTTGTAGCTAACATGTTTGATGCTTACAAGCAGAAATCTTAAAATGCTGATAGTATAAGGTTATTGATGCTATCACTTAAGTAGCAATGGGCCAAAATGTTCTAGAAAAATTGGTTTAAGATGATTAAGCTAGGATGTGTCTAAATAAGCATTATAGCTTGGTCAAAGAGCATGCTTTTGAAGTATGTCTCTTGATTTGTCCCTGATTACAATGCTTACACGGCTCACACTGTGGAGTGTTCCTGGAGCATGTGAACTAGATTCCTTGTGGATAATACAGAAGTTGTGATCAGGAGTGCAACTAATGTGCTCCAGCAGCCAAAGGGGATGGAGTCTGCAGGAAGAGAGTAGTCTCTAGCCTGAAGTAAGACTTTAAAATGTATATAGTGTGGTTATCAAGTTCTTAGCACTGTCTGTTCTACCCTATAGATCCAATTCTGTTTGGCTATAATAGTTGCTAATGTAGATGTAGCCTAACTATTAAAAGAAATAATAAAAATAAAGATGTAACCCCATAACTCTTATTTCCATAATGCCGGAAATATAAGTATTTTATATTCTAAGCAAATATAAAGTTTCACTGACATTCCAGTTAATCTTAGAGAAAACTATTGGTTTCTTACTGTTGACACTCAAAACAGTAGAAAATCACGTTTTCTGCTTCTGTCAGTTGAGTACTGTCTAGAGAAAGAAAAGTAGCTGAAGTTGTATACTTACAATGAAATACTTTTCTATGAAATACTGTTCTATGATTCCACTTATTCTGTTTTTTCCAGAATACCTTAAAGTAAGGTCACATGATCCTGAAGAGGCCATAAGGCATGATGTTATAGTATCCATAGTTACTGCTGCTAAGAAAGATCTTTTGCTTGTCAATGATCACCTGCTTAATTTTGTCAGAGAACGAACACTGGACAAGCGGGTAAGGCATAATGAGTATTAATAATGGTTGTGCGTTACAATTCTAGACTGTAATTCGGCTTTTTAAAAAGCAATATTTCTAAAAAATGCTGAATGAATTTTAAAATGACAAATGAAAACCAACATCATGTAAAAAAACTTAGAAGCAATCTGTTTTAATGAGGCATCTTTTGCCCCTGACTGGAATGCCACACATCTTATTGTTCTGTGTTTTTATTGAAAATAGTATGATTTAAAAAAAAAAAAAAAAAGACCGAAGCACAACAATGTTGCCCCAGTTTCAAAATGCATTGTCAATTACTAATGAAAAGTATACAGCCATCAGAGTTTGCTGGTTTGCCTGCTTTTAATTAGATAATTGGAAGATTGCAAATCAGTGTAATAGCTCTCAGATTTGAGTAGACTTGAAATTTGGGTTAGCAATGTTTCATTAATTGATAAAATTTATGAAGTTTGCTGTTTGTTAAAGCACGGTAAACAAGGTTGTTGATACCAAAATTTTAAAATTTTGCTATTATCACTGGATTTTTTTTCATTTGGTGACATGCTTTTCCCCGTTGCACCAATCATACAACCATAACTATTCAGTATAGACTATGAGAAAGGGCATTGGTTTAAATTTGTAACAATTCTAAATTCAAGAGGCATACTTGGATAGTAGGTACTGATGTTGAAAGATTTAGCATAATTGATACGATGTAATACATGCCCTAGTGAGAAAGGGTTGCATTTAGAACTCAATTGTAACTTTCTTGTAAATTAAATTATTTTGGTGTAGAATAGGAAATACCTACCAGGAAATTCTGCAGTCTTTTCAGGTTTAAGTTTTGAACTGCTTAACTGGTACTATTTCTTTTTCTCAAGTGGAGAGTGAGGAAGGAAGCCATGATGGGACTTGCACAGATATACAAGAAATACTCATTACAATCAGAAGCAGGAAAAGAAGCTGCTAAACAGATATCATGGATCAAAGATAAACTTCTGCATATATATTATCAAAACAGTATTGATGACCGGTAAGTCAGCCATGGAAGCTGGGGGAGTTCTGTTGGTAGTGTGGTAACTTACTATGCAGATTTGTCTTTCCTTTGTGCTCAAGTGCTGACAAGAAGGAGGACACTTGATAATCTTGTGTATTTTGATCCAATGCATACATGATTGTTGGGGGTTTTTTTACCTATTTACTCCATTCTGTTAGCATTGACCTCAATTTGCAAAAGTCTTGGGTCTTTGTGGTATTTAAGATTGCAACATAGGCTTAGTTTTCCCTTTGTTTTTTTTTCTACTCAGTCTTCCCTAGGTAACTGTCAGACCCAAACCTTTTTCTCCTCCTGTCTCTAAATAAGGAGCTTCTGTGTTCTAACAGAAGCTTTCAGTAATTCCCTTGTCAATACACCTGCATGTTTTTGCAGAAGCAAAAGAAATGAGATAAACTCAACTCTTGGGGAAGGGGCCAGAGAGCAGTAGAGGGAAGTCAGCTCCTCCTGACTGACTACTATTTAAGTTCTCCTTCTGGGCTTCATGATAATGTGTGATATAATCAACATGATACTTCTTTTGTTTTATTTTAGGCCCATTAATTTGGGTCAATTCATTAATTTACCTCAGTACTGATCCATAATAAAATTCACTGATAACATTTCTTTGGGTTGATAATTGAAACATACTTCTCCAACATTGTTTGGTTCTTGTCTAATACAACTGATTTTGATAATGTCATTTCTTAAATGCCCTGCTGCTAACATCAACATTACGTCTTCTGTAATGATACATTTTTCTTTAATTTATTTTAATTTATATTGGAATTTAAGTAACTTGACCTTTAAGTGGGGTTTGTTTTTTTTAATTACCCCATCTTTATATGCAACAACTGATCTCTAAATGGGTCTGAGATTTTCTTAAATTGATGGTTTAGCAATTCAAGATCACTTTCTTCCTTTACGGTTTAAGGTTGTTTTATTTTATTCCTGTCTTTCAGATTACTTGTTGAGCGCATCTTTGCTCAGTACATGGTCCCTCACAACTTGGAAACAAATGAACGAATGAAATGTTTGTATTACCTTTACGCAACACTGGATTCAAATGCTGTGAAGTATGTGCTATTTTTGACTAATTGCAAAATAATTTTTAATGCAAGTATTATTATAAATCAGTTCAAAATTGTTACAATAGCCTAAGCCAGTGTACAGAAGTAGTTTATGAACTATCAGAAAACAGAATGTAGCAATAATACCTATTTTTTCAAGTGAGATTTTGAAAACAAACACAAAAAACCCCCAACATAATAGAGTTTTCTACCAAAGTGTGGTACCTTTTAGTCAGAAACAGCTTTAAAAGGCCTTGAAAGGAGAATGACTGCATGTCAGTGCTTTTAGTGTCTACAAAGAGATAGCATAGATAGTAGAGTTGACCAGTCCTAGATCTTACCTGACAATTTATCAATTAACATAATCCTCGTGTTAGCAGCCAGGATGACTTAAGAGTGGGAAGGAATTACTTGTTTAACTTTCCTCCTTCGATATGCATTTTACTTTTATGTTATGTGCCTTCCCCAGCTTGAAATGGGTACATGTGCATGAATTTGACTAATAAGTCTTGCTGCTGTCATATTCAGTTTGAATTTAGTTTTACTGTGTTTTGTATTACTCAATCACTTGAAAATCACATACAGATTTTTTTTTCCCCCTCATGAGGGAGACTACAAAAAGCCTTGTATGTGAAAGTATGGCTTAAAAAGCCTGAATGCCTTTGAATACTTCAGAAATTGATGTTTGAATCCCCTGCATTTCTTGCACTACCTGCTGAAAGATGCTACAACTGTAAGAAACTGAAATTAAGAATAGTATATTAAAAATAAAAAGTTACTGTTCTAGTAATTTTTAGTATAGGTTAAAATACAGAATGGATTCTTTCCAATACTTGTTATTTTAGGCAATAAATAACTTCTGAATTCTACAGTTTTCATACACAGCAGTACTCATTTTGAAGACCTAATGTGTTCAGTTGTGAATTCTGGAAGCTTTTTAAGTGAAGTGGTGACCTCTTTTTTGTTAGTTTATATGGCTTATTTTTCCTGGAGAGTGTTAATTTTCAGCTTTGTTGACTGATTGTAATGCATCTCTTACTCTTACAAGTCCGATCATAATCAGTTTTCACAATTTGTTCATCTGGTAGCTGCTTTTTGTGTGTGAGGAAAGCATTGTTTGATGATAAAAATCTTAAACATCTGCTTTATCCTACTTCTTGGAACATTTTTAGAAGAGTGATTTCAAGCTTGTACAAATAGGTTCTTTATGGGCCAGACATCAGTTACTTCCTAGTTCTTTTAAAAGCGGTGTAATTAAGCATCTGAAATTAAACTTGTTTCAAAATCTCACTTTGTTCCTGTCCAATATGACCAATTAAATTTTCCATATTGTGCCATTAGGAAACATCTAGCCTTTGCTTACACAGCAATGAAAGTTCAGGTGCTAAGCACATTTAAGCCTGAAGTTGCAAAGAATTTAAAAACTCTTATTGGACAGTTGTGTTATTTATTGAATAAATGATTTTGACTACTCTTTTTTTTTTTTTTTTTTTTTAGAGCATTGAATGAAATGTGGAAATGTCAAAATCTGCTACGACATCAAGTAAAGGATTTAGTTGACCTAATAAAACAACCCAAAGTGAGTTCAATTTGTCTTTCTCCCCCAGTGAATATGCAGTTTTACTTAATATGTTATTTTAAAATTTCATTTGTTTAACTATCTCAAGCTTTTTTTAATGACAGAAGATATTGTAGAAGTTTACTGATATTCCATTAGACTACACTTGTAGTAGGAAACATGCATACATTTTGTTAGGAAAATTGAAGAGGAAGGGGTGTTACAGAAATATTTAAAAGGTTTTTGCACCTCATTTGATACTGAAATGTTTGCTCTCAGTGTCTGAGTTGCATCCTGCCAGAATTATTCTGTCTCTTGAAAGGGGGGTGAAAACCTGCATATTTTTGATTGTCAAATCAAGTAATTAAGAAAAAGTAGCTATACAACCTAACTTCTTGTGTATGATAAGTTACATGCAAGAAATTGGAGTATTTTTACCCCAAAGGATTACTTGTTTCTCTTCCTTCTTGGAAAGTTCTTAAATGTTACATTGGAGATACTAGACTATAATTGAATTCTTTGTTTACAGATTTGCTCAGAAGGAAAAAGGAAACATTTATTGAGCATTTAGGATATTCTTATAAAGTAGAATTTAGATTTCATTTAGTTACATGTATGTGCATACTCATGTTTGGGATGGGGAGGAATCGTAAGACAAAATTCTGGATACCATTTGGAAAGTGATTAAAATTTAACCTTAATGCCAAAAGTTTAATCTGGTGTTTTTTAAACAGAAATAATATATCACAGAAAGTGTTGCCATGATCACATTTGTGTGTGTCATTTTTTGGGGGGTTTTTTTCTGTATGCAGATACACTTGTGTACCACAGTAAATGTAATCAAGGTTTATGACTGAATTATTCATTTGTTGGAATTACCTGAATCGAGGAGAGTATGATTGGATTATTTGATGTATTTGCTTAGAAATGCTACTGTCTTGCAGACAGAGAGAGACTTATCAAATCAAAATGTATCTTCTACCACTTCAGTCCTGATTGCAGTGAAATTCATAATTCTGACTTAGTGCATTTAAAACACGCTGTAATCTTGTTTTAAATTCTAAGTGCAGTAACTGCTAATACAACAATGCTGCATTGTGTTTTGGTGACTGTATTGAAATATTTTTCATATACTGTTTTATATCTTTGGTGTAGTTTAAATACACTTCTGCATTTAGAACCTCAGTTAGTTTCTTGATATTTTTCTACATTTCACTTGAAAGTTAAGTTTCAGCTTTTCCTTTTGTTTTCAGGGAGACACAATGAAAGTTCCTTCTCAATTATAAAATATTAAATATGATGTGGAATTAAACAATGTAGGTTTTGATAAATGCCAACATAAGTATCCTATTCAAAACAATGCATGCTGTTGACATGTCTGTATTTGTCCATGTGGCTTTCCTTGTATCTTTTGCTATTAAGTGCTAATTCGCCACAATTGATTTGATTATTCTTTTGAGTAATGGGACTGCATGGAAGAATTTAGGGGATTTGTGATAGTCTGAAATGCTGTCACGGATCACAAAATGGTTTTGAGTCAGGGAATTTTACTTAGTTTATTGTCAATTAACAAACTTTTTTATTTATTCTGATATTGAGAAATAAAAGCAAACAAATAATCACTTGCAGAAGCAACCTTCAGCTCCCCTTCAGACGCCCCCTCTTCCCTGCTTCTTCCCCTCACTGCATGCTATGCTCAGTCCCTTTGGCATGGCAATGGGGATCAGGGCATGGTGGTTCCTTCCCTTTTGCTGCTCCTCCTTGCTTACCCACTTCTCCAGCGTGAATTTCTCCACCAGCCTCAGTCCCTTCAGAGTCATATTTTCTCCAGTATTTCCTCTCTCAAATATATTTTCTCAGAGGCACCATAGGCTCTTAGTACTGGTTGAAGTTCTGATGAGTTGGTTTGTCAGTTCCACAAGGTGCGTGGAAGTGGCTTTGACCGGCACAAGGCAATCCCCAACCTCTTCCTGCACAGGCCACCCCAGCAGCCCTTTGCTACCCCAGACCCGGCCTCTTATGCCCAATGCAGATGCTTAGATATTTTTACAAAAACTTCTATTTTTGTGATGCTCCTTGTATGGTTTGTTTGGTTTGGTTTGTCTTTTTCCCCAAATGGATGATTAATTCATATAATTAAATAATGTTTAAGATGAGATCATAAACTGAAGGGGCATAAAGTCCAAGGCAGTAACCTTGAGACAAATATCCAGTAGCCATTCAGATCTGTAGAAACATTGGGTTTTTTGAGGAAACAAAACTGAAATGAACTAGTAACCTTTAGAATAAGACTTGGTGTTACTACATGTGCTTTTTCACTTCAGTCTAATTTCTCCACTTAATCCTTATGGCTTAATTTTTGATGTGTTGTCCTGTAGATGGTGGCCCTTTGGCACATGTAGACATAGCGAGAACTCTTGAGATGGAGGGATAGGAGAAACAGCAGTGTACAGATGTTGCCACAAGGAAACTTTGGTTAGGGAGTAAGGAAAAAAAAAGCAGTAAGGGTGATCAAATATGGGAACAGGTAGCTGTCAAGGTTTAGGGTCAGGACTGTCTACTTGACTTACAACACACACTCTCTGTTAAGCCCTTTCCCTCACCCAAGGGAATGAGAAAGGGAATAACGGAGAGGGACTTACAGATTAGAAAACTGAAGCAGCTTTAATGAGGATAATAGTAATATAATGGAATGTATACACATATCATAGAATCATAGAATGGTTTGGGTAGGATTGAACCCAACCCCCTTCAAACCAGTTCAGTAGCCCAGAGAGGTTGTGAAATCTTCATCCTTGTAAATATTTAAAATGAGACTAGATGAGGCCTGGAGCAAAACCTGATCTAAGTTAGCCCTGCTTTGAGTAGGTGTCTCAAACAGGTGACCTACAGTTATCACTTCAGAGCTATATTATTTTGTGATTACAAGTCTTTGAACTTCCCAGTCCACTGTTTTTCTCACCATGTCAAACCCTTTTGCTATTTAGTGAAACTACTCAGGCATTCCCTTTGTTTTCCTCTTCAGGCTTTTCTCAGTGTAAGCACTATTGAGTAGACTGAAAATAGGTTAAGAAACTTTCTGTTGATTGTAATTTTTTTCCAATCTGAGACAGAATGGGCATCAAACTTGCCTTTAAGATGAGCTACTTTTCTGAAGAGCAAAAGCATAAATCACAGCTCCTCTTGTTTTCTCCTACAGCAATGGTATGCAGTTAAATAAAACATAGAAACTTGCCTGTTCACATATGGAAAAGTGGGTAAATGCTGGTTTGTCTCTATTAGAGTATAAGCTTCATTTGCTCCAGATGCTTCCATACCATGAAAGCAAGATAATGCAGATAGAGTGCTAGAGTAAATCTAAAAGAAATGTTTCTAGATCTTCTTCAGTCTGACATTTTTCAGAGTAGTTATACTACTAGAAGTTAAAAGAGTGCTTCAAACTCTAGTTATTTAATATTTGACTGAATGATCAGTAGTTTGCTCAGTTTAAGGTCTGTTTTAATGGGAGTTTTATCCGTTGCTTGAAGACTTAGCCAGTATTAGAAGACCAAACCAGCCAAAACCAAAGAAACTTCACAGTACACTTTTGGTATTTTTCTTCTAAGTTGTAAAAGACACAAGTATGGAGATTCTATATCTATTGACATCATTATTTGAATGTTGTAAACCATATTAGACTTTTTTATTATTCTTTGTTTTTTCATTTCTTATCTGAACATACCTGTTCAGCTGTGACAGCCAAAAACCCTGACAATGACAGCATTTTTCCTACGCTAAAAAGTGATGGAAAGTTCTGCAGATATACGTAATGGCTAGACTTATATGCCAAGTGTCTATGTCATAACAGAGAGAGAATGTTCACTGTAGACATCACTTGTCTTAATCTCATGCTATGGTTTTATTTTTGTGCTCTGATCTTTCTGAGGTTGCCACTATTTGCAAACACTGACAGATTTTCCACAAATTTGCTAATTAATTTCTTTTTTTTATGTGCAGATATGTTAGAACTCAAAATCCTATTTTCTTCTTTAGTACCTAGTCAGCTGCAGAACAGAAATTTATTCTGAAAAGCTGCAGGATGCTCCTCCTGGAAATCGATGCTTCCATGTGTTAGCCAAGGTTATTGTAATAAATTGTAATTTTGTTATCTCCAAAGCTGATGTGTCTTCTTCGAACCTTAATTGAGATCTATATGCAAATTTCATTAATAAAATGCAAAGAAATTAGATGTGCTTGTACAAGACTTTGACCTCTGTCTTGAAGTTTTTATAAGAAAATGTTAGTGTCTTGCAATGCTATCTCTTTGTGGTTCTTTCCTAATATGAATCTAATGAAGAGGCCCATTATAGGTCTTTATTTGCCTCAGTACTTTGGTAAGAAGAGTTCTTGTGAGGTGAGCCTCCTTTCTGAGTTGACTTGACATTTTCTTATTTGTAATTTTTAAGGTTGTCTGCTATCGCTGTTTTGCTTGTTATAAAGGAAGTTCTATAAAAGAATTGTAGCAATGGTGGTGACCAAACACTGTTCTTTTAAAATTTAAATACCTTTCAGTGAAAGCTCATGAAGTGTGGTAGTGTTCCTATTTAAATATTTTCTTGGAAGTATATAAATTGACAGTTGTAGCTCATAAATGATAGTATTTACATGCATTTGTGAAGTATTGCAGAATTCTTAAGTTATGTCACTGAAGTTGATCTGTCAGAAGTAATTAACAAAAGAGCAGCTTCCTCTATTGTTCGGAAACTGATGGGTCTCTATGCTTTTGACAACATGAAGATTTCAGAGCTGCTTAACAACACTTTTTACACAGCATTGAAAGATTTCAAATTTTTTTCTTCTTTCATTCACCTTAGAACACTTTCCTGAAGATGATTAGGGTGTTATCTTCACTGTACAGTTAAGGTTTCCCTTTGTAACTTTTACTGATAATTCCTTAATGTTTCAAACCAGAATGCAATTCCATAGAATTTCCTAGTCTGTAGAATACTGTGGATTACTGCTAAAAGTGGGCAAAAACTGTCTTGGGAAGTAGATTGCCTACCTTCAGTAGTAGACGATACGTTGTAGAAACACTACTTATTTGTTCGAAAATATGATCTCACAAAGAAAATGTACTGCCTGGCTGTGCAATTTGTTGCATTCTTTTTTCCTCTTCCATTTACTCAGTGTCAGAACTAATTCTTAAGGTGGACTTTGCATGTGGAATTTGAAATCCTGAAGAAGAATAATTACTGACTAAAGGAAAAGAAATGCGATTAAAAGTCTGTTTTGTGTAACTTATTTTGCTTGTAAGGTGCTGTTGAATGACTTATATCAGCCACAGTTTCACAGAAACCTAAGCTTCACAGATATCCTGGAATGCAGCTGTGTTTTCATTGGTTTTGTTGTCATCATGGTCCCTGATTGTTACTTTCACAGTTACACAGCTAGCATCTGCCTTCCCTGTTTGACTGAGCAGGGGTGGCAATTGTCTTATTACTGACTTGCTCTGTTCTTTACAATAAGGTGGGAACTACTACTGAGACTACTTAGAAATCAATATCTGCACAAGATGATGTGAATTTAATGCTTTGCTGTTGATTTTATATTTAAAAGCAGATGCTTTAGATGGAAAACAGTTAAAGGAAGAACCCATTTGTGCTGTTTAAGTTACACAGTAGATTGAAAAGTGATAAAAATATTTTATGTAAGTGTATGTGAGACAGGGATACTGTAGGAATGATCTGCCTTTTATTTCCTGTAACTGTCTAGCATTAGCTTTGCAGTGGTGGTTTTGATTTCTAACACATTGTGTTAGCAAAATGGATGGTGACTTGTTGATAAAACATTAGGGAATTTCTCTCACTTGGAATTCAAGTGGAAATATATAATGTAAAATTTTTACTTAATCCATTTTTCTTCTGTGATTTACAGACAGATGCCAGCAGTAAAGCTATATTCTCAAAAGTGATGGTTATAACAAGTAAGTCAGTTGAAATATTTACACTGTCTAAAAATTACGTTTGAACTATATTGCTTTCTTGCCTTAAAAATCATTTGAGGTAAGCTTATAAAAAGTAGTTCTGTAACAGATAAAACTTACAACAAATCATTATAATATATGGTGTAACAATAGACTTTAAAGAAGTAAGACAACCGTAAGCAGTATTACTTCCTTACTGTAAAAAGCCTCCAGTCATGAAGTTTAGCACGTTACATTTTGGCTATATCAGTTGTGGACTAATTAAAAATCTAGATGATCTAAGGTATTAGTGTCTGCTTTAGCATTTTTGACTGATGTTAACTAAACTATCTGCTAACTTACTTTGAGGCATTGGTATTGTAAGAGCTGTTGGGAGAATGCAAAAGAATTTGTGTTTCAGTAGCAGGGGAGGCACTTTGGAAACTGAAGAACTTCGATGTCACCCAAGCTCTTGGCAAAGAAAAGAAACGTCATCCCAAAGCAATACTTTGTTTCCCTACAGCCCACCAGGCCAATAGCATTAAAACCACTATGAAAAATTTTCTTTACAAATCTGAAATTTTCTCTTTAAATCAACCTTTTTTTTTTTTTTT
>VYZX01027954.1:2509-31886 GCA_013401335.1 Brachypteracias leptosomus | reverse complement strand
GTAAACCCACCACACTGACACAGCATATTAACTCCTTAGGGACTCAGAAGAGTAGATTTTCCTCCCTACCAAATAAACATGTGTACCACAAGAGCCAGGATCTGATTTCTACCTTAAAGACTTGAGAAGCTTCAATGTTAAAAAGTCTCAAATAAGGAGTAACTCTTAGGAAAACCCTGTTTTGAAAGATTCACATCTATTTCAAAACTGAAACTCTAAATTGTTTCAGCAGTCTCTCTGCTCACTGGCAGAAAGTATGGCCAGTGTGTGTCCATACATCAAGAGAGATGTTAACCACTGGACACAGTCCACAGCAATTACAATAAACAGAAAGATATGGGGAGAACTTGAAACCAGTAACAATCAGGATAGTTTAGTCTAAAAATAAGATAACTGATGAAGAGATAGAACATGAAAACACTCTTCAATTTCTTAAAAGGCTGCTGCCAAGACTAGGCAAGCCATGCTTGCTAGAGATTATTAGCAAGTGAGAGACCCAACATCTACAAATGATTAAGATGAGGTGAGATTACTAAAGAGCTCACTCTAAAATTCCCTGATGCAAGCCAAACAGCATGGTGTAGCTGTTTCTGAATTCATCTTGCTCCTCTCTGCCAGACACTCCTTGAATGTCTAACACAGCTTCAGGGCTTTGGGGGATTTCTAATTATTATTTTTGGTATTGTTTCACGACTAGGAAAGTTCTAGCATAAGAGCACTGAGGCCATAAGAGCAGTGTAAGAACTTCATGCATTGACTTTCAGGATTGTCCAAATTAAGAGTACCAAAAATTCAGTCATTACTTTTCCACAGTTCAGTAGAAGCTGTATTTTATTTCCTAGTTGAAATGTCACAATATTTATAAAACAGAGTAAGAAAAAACATGCCCATTTTCGTTATATCTTTGACATATTTCTACCATGATTCACATTTTATTTGTGCTCAGGACTTTCAAATGAAGTCCAAAAACTTTATGATGGAAGGAAGATTATCAAATGGAATATTTAAAGTGAATTTATACAGTATTGTAGACATTAGAAAAAAAAAATCTTCTTTATGTAAGTCAGCAGGATAAGGAGATCATCTGTTAAACAGATACTGTACTGCATTTTTGTTAAATACTGTATTAATTTGTTGAGATTATTAGTGAAAAGAATCAAATTAATTTAAATTAAGTGAGGGGGGGTTATATTTAAATAAACATTTCATGCAGTTTTTACTGGACTTGCATAACATTGTTTTCAGCAGGCTATGATAAGATGACCTGAGTGGGAAATCATGGAATGGTTGAGGTTGGTAGGGACCTCCAGATATCCTCCCATCCAATATCCCCCGCCCCCGCCGAGCAGGGTCACCTAGGGCAGGTTGCTCTTGGTCATGTCCAACTTCTGGGTACCTCCAAGAACGGTGATTCCACAAGCTCTCTGAGCTATGTCAAGCGTTCATCCACCCGAACAGTTTAAACAACAAAAAGGTAACTTATGTATCAATGAATTTTCCTACATTTTAATTTGTCTATTGCCTCTTGCTCTGTCACTGAGCACTCCAACTCTGCCTTCTTTACACCCTCCTCGGATATTTATACACATAGATAACATCCTGCTGATCATTCTCTCTCACTGAATTTCCACTGAGAAGAGATATAAATTCCTGCTTTTAAGAGGCATGTTATGGAAATCAGTTCTAGTCAATGCATGAGGTCAGGGCCAGCACTTGGCCTATTCCATCAATACTAAAGTTTCAAAGTACGAGTGGCACGCTACAGGAAAAACAAAGCCCTTTTTATGTCCCAGAATATGAGAAAAATACAAGTGATATAAACCTGCAGTTTGTTCAGGCTGGCAGGCATAGTTACACATCACAAAACGTACATGCTGGCAATCAGAGGTGGCTGTGAACATGACATTGCAACAGTACTGTAGAGGAGCACACAGGAAATCCAATGAGGACACTTCTGCTAATCTCAAACACTAGTCTTAGTGAAACTAGAGGCATAATTCCGACTAGCATCACTTGGGACAAAAACTTGCACTTAAGCCAGGCAGCTGGGAATAATGAACAGTATGAGGGAAAGTTCAGATGTTTAAGAGTCTGGACTTCAGAGTAATGTCCTACTGCTCTTATATCTCTGCTCCAAAGGAGTCAGCACTACTGAATGTACTGGAAAGTGGACTGGTACTCACCTTCTTTCTCCTCTTCCTTTAATGTTGGGATGTTTATAGATTTTCCCTTCAATTACCCCACAGCCCACCTTCCTTCCTTCACTTTGCAAAAGACTCCTGGCAATATCTGTGCCTGAGGGAGCAGGATTTCCTTTTGAAGAGCAATGAAAGCATTGAATTTCAGTTTAATGTCTAAGTCTGTCTAGGTACACATCCAGCCTGCTTTTTCAGGACAATGGATTTGACGATGAATAGGTTTCCCAAGGTTTAATAAAAATCCTGTTTCTAATATCCTAAATTACCTGGAGGCACTGAGACAGATAAACTGAGCTTAGGCTGTGATTATCAGATTTCTCTTGATTTTCTAACATCTTTTGCCTGTGGTCAAGTTGTTAATTCTGACCATCTTGTTTCATAACTTAAAGCTACCCAAAAAACCCCTGTCTTTACACTTAGAGTCAGAAAACTGAGGAACTGTTTGAAAATACTTTCATGATGTTATTTTAAAGCTGTTATCAAAGACAAATCAGATACTGCAGGTTACCTGCTGCAGAGGTTTTAAACTGAAGCTCTTTGCTGCCCTCTGTAGATACAAGCAAAACCTGAAAATTCAGGACACTGAAAACTTAATTGCATTTTTACACCCTGACTTACTCACTAAAGGGCATGCAGTATTACATTGTTTTCAGTACATTAAATAATCTCAAGCACTAGATTTCATTCTCACCTTCCCAAAAGACACATTTAGCTAGGTCTGGGTTTAAGTCTGATACTGAGGTCAGACAGAAGAGAATCAAATCTCTGCGTGCCACGAGGTGTAGAAGATAAGAAGTCCATGAACAAATTCAAACTTCAGATCTCCCTTAGTTTTGTTCTGTGTTCTCAGCATTTCAGTATTAAAATGTGTATTTTGGAAAAGGCAAAGGAAAATGAGGAACTTGCATGAAATAAAGGACAGTTGTAAAATTTTCCTGAAAATATTCCTTTCCATACATACCCTCTCCTTTTTATTTTAATCCTAGTGCTTATAGCTACTCATTTCATTGCCTTGGGCAAATAAAATGCTTACTATATCATTGGGGTGTGATGGAATTATTATTTATAAGACACTTTGAAGCTGGAAAGTGCTAAGTAGTATTAGTAGTATTATTATTATTATAGATGAAAGGCCTGTTGAAGCAAATATGAAAAACTACTCTTTATCTTAAAATTTAATGTAAAGTCTGAAATCCTGTAGGAATAAGCACTTTACAGACAGCCTTTGATAGCAACTCTTCTAGTTTTTGTGAAAAGTGTCAAGGAAACAGTCACTTTTCTACAACTTAAACTAGTTGCACATAACTATCGAAGGGATCAAATGGTGACTTAAAACACTTTTTCCTTTCTTTCTCCTAAATCACACCCAGTTCCTGGTCAGAAAAAAACCCAAAACGCTTCCATATTTCTAAGTGCACCTGCCTTATCACTGTATTACCACAATATTAGTGAATATTTGACTGTATCACAGAGAATTTACATGTAGAAATACCAACCAAGCAGACATAGAAGGACTAGGGCAACCTTCTGTCAAACTGCTAGCTACACCACGTTCTCTGCAAGGTGAGAACCAAGATTACACGAGGGACAGCATGCGATCCAATTTCTGGTCTCAACTCAGGCACAATCATCCCCGGCAGCCTTGACCATGTTACCTCAGGATCTGTAATTCCACCTCCCACAGCTAATGTGAGACAGTGAGAGCAGAGTACTTCTAGAGGTGCTACACAGTGCTCAGCAGAACAACAGGGCGTACCTCTTTACATCAGCTGATAGAGGAAGGTGTGAGGACAACTTCTAACAGGCACAAAAGCACCGCTTTACTGTGCTTAAAAGTACTGTTGTTACTTGTAGATTCTGTGATTTAATTGACAGCTTATTTTCTCCTTTAGCTGAATGGTTGCTCAGCTTTGGACAGTTTGCCAACAGCTTTAGCTGACTGTGCTGTAGATGAGAATGACATTTTTCTCAACGGTCAGTTTTGACTCAATGCATGGGAGCACTTCCACAATGCAAACACAAATATCCTACAGCACTAGTGGAGTTTCCCAAGTTAGAAATCCCAGAAATACTGAATGTCTGCTATCTGCACACAAAGTCCTCAAATAAATATTTCCTTGATGTTTGCAAGGCAATAGAAACATTTCTATGAAATGTGCTCTTCAGTGCTCCTTTCTGAAGCAAGGCAGGGTAGCACCTGAAACTCGAACACTGTACCCTGGTGTTATAACAAAGAACTTCAGTAGGAAAAGTGACCAAGAACTCACTACACTATTGAACTTCTTAAGCTTTATTTTTTTGCAATTCTACTGCAATTATAACAAAAAATAATTACAGCACCAAGACACACATAGATCTTTTATCTCTAAGGGGTGAATTAAGGAGAATAAGCACCTATACAGAAAAAGCTCCCTATTGTGTCGTAACAGGGTGAATTTCCTATTTGGAGATGTATTGCTTGTTAATAGGTAGCAACTATTACAATAAAATCCCAAAGTTTCCTAAACTTTCATTCCTACCTTGAAATAATAAGGCCATATGTTTGGTCACACACTAACTCAGTAGAAGACCTATAATCTCTGAAAATATGATGAAGCAGGAAGGTAATTTTCTGTTAACACAATTTTATTTGAAAATGTAAAAAAAGGTCTTTCTGAACATATATTTTTCAATAAGGTTCAAAAGAGTGTTTATGTTCTATAATGTAGATGAATTGTTATAAAATAGCCTGATACAATTATTGTCATAATAAAACCCTTCAACCTTACTGAAAACCAATTTGATCTTTTTTTTCTTTCGAGACAAAATATTTTAACCTCAACAAACACGGATGCTTTCTTTCCCCTTTAAATACCAAACATTCATATGAAATACTTCATTTTCTCAAAACAGGATTTTACTCTACAGAGTATCTACAGCAGAACTTCTGGCCAGATATAAGAATAATATGAAAAATGAAAACGTTGCACAACAAAAGCAACAGAGAATTGCTTATAACAGGAAAAGCTGCTGACAGACCTGTTCACCATTATTACCTTAACACAGCTACTTAAGTAGTAAGTAGCTATTACCTTAATTTGTGTTAAAACAAGCAAAGACTTTTAAAGAACAGTTAATCCAAGATGGTCACCACTCTTACATGAATCAGCAGCATAGTTTATCTCTATCTGCTTTCGGCAAAACATGGCCTCCTGCAGACAGAATCTTCTCCCCCCCACCACCTTTTTAACAAATCTGTAGAAGAATATGTTCTTCAAGCACAAAGCTATCTTTTAACTGAAGGCAACGTGGAAGAGGAAAACATGACTAGAAGAAATTCTTAAGTTGAAAATCCAGTATCGTATCCAGTATTCTATTTTAGCCATGGAAGCCATCATCAGGGAAGATGATACCTAAATATGTTATTTTCCAATGGCTTTTTGTTTAGTTGCAGATTTTGCTCTTAATTTCATGCAAGCAATTCTTCTGGATTTCCAGCTTTCACAAGTCATTGCCAAGTCTTATCACCATTTGTGACTCTTTTCGATTATGTTATGTACAATGTGAATCACACAATCTTGAAAATTACGGTTAAAGTAAATTGATTCGCCTACCTTAAGTCAATAGTATAGCTTGGAAAATGTGAATTCCTTCATCAATAAGAGTATTAACAGTGGTAGAAATACACAAGTAAATAAGACGGTAATAGGCAGTTAGCTGTTTGTGTTCAATATTCAAGCTCTTCCTATTTTTAACATAGTATAAAGCTGAGCAAGCATCTCAGCATTGCTCCCACCTCTGCTGCCATTCAATAGGGATAATAATTTCTTCACCTTTGGCTACACAACTGGCTACATTTCCTGGTCTGGCAAGCCAAACAAAATCCCCCAAAAAGGGATTATTTTGCTAATGTTTGGTAAAAAGTTTTGTCCTTTTTCGTATTTCAGACTTTAAAACTTTCCTACTCATACTGTTTGATTCCACATACATGAAGTAGCGAAGAATCCTGTGGTCAATAGACATAAGCAAGTATTCTCATGGGGTCTAATTCACATGACATTCAAACAGCCTGTGGCTCTAATGCCTCTTATTTAAGGCTCCATATACTGCTAACATAGTAAAGTTTTAGTCATAGGAAACTAAGTTTTTCAAAACTACAGAGCAGGCCATCAGGCTGAATATCATCAATCAACTATTTTCCTTGCACAAATTCAGTCTGGTGGCACTGACAAACTGAATTTGGACATGCTCTTACTCAATCAGCTGGATGTTCTTCTGACAAGAGCACTTTTAATGATAACTAACTGCTTTCTGTACATGCCACCCACTGTTCCCCAGTCACCACTTAATAATCCATGATCAGATGAAGAAGAAAGAAGGAGAAACTGTCTGAATGTAGGGCATGTGCACTCTGAAGGTGGTGAGAACAAATGGCTATTGAATCTATTTCTGGAACAATAGTGCTTTTTCAAGCAAACATCAGATTCTTGTAGTCTTCTGCACAGCACCAAGAAAACAGCACCTAGAGCCACAAATGCAAATGCACAGAGCACTGAGACTTTTCACAGGGCAATTACCCTTAGTGCAATGGGCAATGCTGTGGCAGGAAACCTCTTTGATTACATGTACATCTGAAGAAGAAAACATGGAGTTACACATTTCTTGCCACATAGGTGTTAGAATAGTTTAGTGCTTCGTTGAATGATGGTGATGAAAGGGTGACTTACTTGACACTTGGATTTTTCTTTGGCTTCCAAGAGACAGAATTTCTGAATTCTTATCCTCATGCAAGTGTACTGCTCTGATATGTGCTCTTAAAACTTAATCCACTGCACAAGGCTGAATCCTGCAGAATTCAGCGGACTTTTCCTCAGACTGCTTTACTTTGAACCTCATTGCTCCCGGCAGTCGTACAGGAAAACACAAAGAGCTTTCTGCCCCCTCTCACCAGTGGGCTAATTACTCACTGCACATAGCACAGGGCTCAGTCCTCTTTACAAACCTACCTCAAGTAGAGTACTTACACAATCCTTCTATTATAAATATTTTAAGAGGATAAATTTACACATTAAATCTATAAAAGACACCTTATAAAAGACATTTTTCTTAAGAAACATTCTTGCTGCCACCAAGGAAGGGTAGCCGTAATGCTAATTAACACTAACTGCTCTCTACAAGATTAAAATATCAAACACTCTTGCCAAAGATTTCACAGACTCAAGGCATCATAGTTTTTCTAAAGTTCTGGAATACCACTGAACAAGAATGTAAGTTTGAAGGAAAAGTACAATTAGAGCTTTCTAAAACTGCATCTTAACAACATCATACTGTTGTATGATGCCTCATGCTCATAGCCTTTCCACTAAAAAACCCCCAACCACTCTAAAATTTGGGTAAAGCCTTTTAAAAAAAGATATCTCCCCACCTGCAAGCTGACCTGTACCAGCCTATCTGCTGCTTTTCAGTACCAGGTCTGATCTTATTTTGAAACCTACACAGGAGTACTTCTATCATCATTATGAAACTGTATACTCGCAGAGACACACAGAAATATACTTCTTAGAATTCTTGTGGGTATCAGATAAACCAGTCTGAGTTGAAAATACAATCTTTCAGACTTTCATTTTCTATTCTTTTCTAGCCTTTTCAAGGCTGATTATTCCAAAAGAAATGGAAGAGTGTTTTTTCTTGCTTTAATTTTATAATGTTTCTGGGGAAAATCACAGAATCACAGAATGTTAGTGATTGGAAGGGACCTCAATAGATCATCTAGCCCAATCCCCCCGCCAGAGCAGGATCACCTAGATCAAGTCACACAGGAAGGCGTCCAGGTGGGTTTTAAACGTCTCCAGAGAAGGAGACTCCACAACCTCTCTGGGCAGCCTGTTCCAGTGTCTGTCACCCTCACTGTGAAGAAGTTTCTTCTCATATTTATGCGGAACCTCCTATGTTCCAGCTTGCACCAGTTACCCCCTGTCCTATTATTGGATGCCACTGAGAAGAGCCTGGCTCTGTCCTCCTGACACTCTCCCTTTACATATTTATAAACATTAATAAGGTCACCCCTCAGTCTCCTTTTTTTTTTCCAAGCTAAAGAGACCCAGCTCCCTCAGCCTTTCCTCATAAGGGAGATGTTCCACTCCCTTCATCATCTTTGTGGCTCTGCACTGGACTCTCTCAAGCAGTTCCGTGTCCTTCTTGAACCGAGGGGCCCAGAACTGGACACAATATTCTAGATGTGGTCTCACCAGGGCAGAGTAGAAGGGGAGGAGAACCTCTCTCGACCTACTAACCATCTCCTGCAATTTTTAAAAATACTTTTTAAGAAAATACTAATAATTATACTAAAATAAAACTCCCTGTGTAAAAAACCTGAAACCCTCAGAAAATATGGTGCTTAGATCCCTAGCATATGTCTAGTAAAGCCATGGAATACATTATGAGGTAAGATTAAACAGGATACTTTGAAACTCCTTATCACAATGATAAAATATGGGTAGCTGCACACGTAATGATTTGGTGAATACAGATTATTAGCCATTAATGTAAAGCTTAATAGAACACTTGAAATACCTGGGAATTTCAATCATCAGATTCCAGCTAGTAAAAGATGCAGCCCATTAAAAAAGAAGGCCAGATTTACCTCTCCAGTGGCACTTCTCCATCAACTCTAATGTAGTCACACTGGACTGTACTCACAGAGGCTGTTACACCACAGATCTGGACTCATTCATATTTCAAACTTATTTCCAAAAAGCTCCAGAAAGGCAGACACTATACAGTGCCTGCAGCGACTGCTGGAGATGTAGGTATCACCCTTCAGCAGGGAGTAGGTTTTCCTAAAACAGTGGCAGCCAACCCAGCACAGAGTCAGTACTGCTCACATTTTTTACTCCTGATCCTCATTGTCAATCTGGATCCAAGTTCTGGGTCTGTTGCAGTGTTGTTCTCTGCCTTGTTCAAAGCTGTTCCTACTTTTCCTGCCTGACTGTACTTGCTGAATGGATGTTTTGTTTGCCTGACCCTTGGTTCTACCTCACCTTAACTTCAGCAAGTCTTTCTGATCCCTGATACTTCATTATCCTGGGTATGTACACGCTCAAAGCCTAAACCTTAAGCTTGACTGTAAATAGCCCAAAGTGTTTGGTTTTGGTTGTGACAGTTAATTTTCTTCTCAGTAGCTGGTATGGGGCTATGTTTTAAATTTGTGCTGGAAACAGTGTTGGTAATTCAGTGATGTTTCAGTTATTTCTGAGCAGTCGAGGCCTTTTCTGCTTCTCACCTGACCCCACCAGTGAGTAGGCTGGAGGTGCACAAGAAGTTGGCAGGGGACGCAGCTGGGACAGCTGAACTCAACGGACCAGAGGGATTTTCCATAACATATGTCATACTCAGTTTATAAAGCTGGGGGGAAAAGAAGGAAGTGGTGGTGGTGGGGAAAAACGACATTTGGAGTTAGGGCATTTGTCTTCCCAAGTAACCATTACAGCTGATGGAGCCCTGCTTTCCTGGAGATATGTGAACACCTGCCTGCTGATGGGAAGCAGCGAATGAATTCCTTGTTTTGCTTTGCTTGTGTGCACAGCTTCTGCTTTACCTATTAAACTGTCTTTATCTCAGCCCAAGAGTTTTCTCACCTTACTCTTCCTATCCCCCTCCCCATTCCACTGGAGGGGAGTCAGCAAGTGGCTGAGTGGGACTTAGCTGCTGGCAGGGGTTAAATCATGACTGCAAATTGTTACAGTTTCACCAGCTAAGAGTACTCAGCTGGAAAAATCTTCAGCATATAGCAAAAGCACTAATAATCATGGTCTATAAAGAATTTTGATACAGTTAAATCCAACTTGATGCAATGGGATATTTTTGACTTAGCACTTGCGAAGTTGTGATCACTAGGAGATCCAAGATCTATGAAACATTTCTCTAGAAACAGACTTTGTCTAAGGAGCTGGCTTTAAAGAAACTGACCTTTAAAATGTTTCTTCTCAAGATAAGTTTCAGTAGGGAACAGCCAGAACAGCAATTTTCTCTATTTTTCAAAAAGATGGCTCTCATTTTAGGACTACATGACAATGGGGTAGTTTTAATCTGAAGGACTCCAAAGGTTTAGAAACATCCTGATCTCCTTTTTGGGCATGTGCCACATAACTCACCCAGAGGGATACAGCACTCCCTAAGTGTTCCCTAAGCTTTGTTATTCAAACCCTGAGTGTTATTTCCTATGTTTCCCTGAGAAGAATTAAAGGAGAAAATCCCAAACTATTTTGGACCAAATTCTCTGAAATTTTGAGCCTAATGTAGCCATTGAAACCTGGTTCTTACATCTTCTCCCACTGGCACAAGTGATTATAGAAGATTCACATGGAGAATCATCATGACCTTACATGCCCCATAACCTGTATGCACACTGCCATGATGTAAACCCTATTTCTTAGACATTTATTTTTTTGAGCTGTCTTCTCAAGCCGGTGAAGTAATTAACATCTGAAATTCCAGTGCAGTACTCTAACCAGCAAAATCCTAGAGATGCTTTTAAAAATTAAAGCAATTATTCCCTTTAAAAATAACTCCAAATCAAGGCTTAACCTAAAAAGTGCACACTGACCATCACTTTACCTATTGCTTGCACTCTATAGTGCTGTGTCGTTACAGAGCTAACCACAGGCCATCTCTCTGATGAAGCAAACTTGGAAAATATATCTCCATTACATCCTGCACTTCTCAAAGATCAAAAGCATCAGCAGATTGCCTTTAAAAAAAAAATTGTGGTTTAGGGGTTTAGTATGAGCTAGAATCCCTTAATACTTGCATTTGCTAATGCAGGTGACTTTAGGCTAAAAGTTGTTCCAAGATATTAGTGTTATTAGAAATGCAAATAAAATTATGCACCTGTGTACAAATATCAAAAAGATGATGTGAGGTATTAGGAATGGACTTAAAAACTGCGTAGAGCAAATACTCAGAAAATAACATTATGGCATTGACTTCTATGGGGAAATCAATAGAAGTTTTTGCACAGTTAAATATCTTCTCCAATTTAAATTTTATGTTGTGGCTTCAAAACCAATTAGGCTACGTTACAGTCTGATGATTTGCCAAATTATCCTTCCTAAAACAAAAGTAGTTTTTGACTAACAGAGGCAAAGGAAAACTGCAACTATGGCATTTATTTTCATTTTTATAGTGTAGTATATCTAGGACTGCACCTCAGTAAAACCATTTAAGCATATTTGTAAATTCATAGACTTGAGAAGCTCCTATCAAATCACTATTTCAATTTAATGGCTTTTTCTTTGACTTACTTGAGATTGGAAAGTAACTTAATGAGCGTACTCATGTGTGACAAGTAACGTATATGCTCAAGTTTTTGTCACTCTGCTACCAAACTCCCTAAGTTAAAACAACCATATACTCATAATTCCCAGGGGAAGAAAACAGCAGTGCCAGAGCATTAGCTCATAGTGGGAATAAGCCAATAGAGGTCAGCAGTACGTAACAGAAAGATCTTTTTAACAGCAGCCATGTCAACCACATTCACCTACAGTCAGAAAATTCTTAACTGATACTTGGGGGAAATTTTGCTGCCAAAAAATGAGCATTTTTTTCATTATGAAAAAATTTTCATATTTTGAAAACCATCACCCACAATACACATAGCACAGCTTCAAAGTTTTGCTAACTCTGCTAAGCTCTTGTAGAGTGTCATTCCTTGGATGTTGGCAATGTAAGAGTTAAATTTCTAGTTACATATCTGATAATTTCACTTCAAGAAGGCCTGAACTGGAATAAATATATAGTAATGCAGGCATGCCATACTTTAACTTCCTTTACTTCAGCAATTAATGTTTTTTGACCAGAGAACTTTGTTTTTTACCTCTTTGGTAAAGGTAAGAATTTATCTATATTACTAATTATACCAGCATCATAAATTAAATTTATTTTTTTTAAATTAAAATTCAACACATCTTTATTCTTCATCTCAATTTCCATCAGGTGTAACTGCTTCTTGTAGATAATGTCTTGAGCACACACCTGAACTCTGATTTACACAGGTTTAGAGATTTATTTTTTTAAAATTTTTAAATATCTTTGAGGAAAAATATAATTTTAAAATAATTGGAGATTGTTATGAACAACAAGCATTCTCTTTTAATTCAACTGTAATGTTTATATATGTCCTATAAAGAATAAAATTTGGATATCTACTTGAGAAATACTACATTCTAGTTGTCCAAACAAGTGGCCGCCTGCGGTCTGGCAATCACTGATTACAGTTAACTAAAGGACCATTAAGTTTGGAAAGTAACAAGGCAGCATGAAAAGCAATAGTTTAAAACAAAACCTTTAAAAAAGGCACAGAACTAATTACTTTTTTCAGTGGGCAAAATTGTTAAAAGCTCATTTGCCACCTGCTGTCATAGAACAAGTCTTGATCATCTGAGTAATGAAGTAGTCAGATATTTGACTGTACAAGTTAGAGCATATTTGAACTTGATGAGAGAGAAGACTACACAATGAAGCAACCACAGAAGGAAAGCTTACTGCTTCCTAAGTTATTAAATACATGTTCCTTGCACTTATTAATGTTTTGGAAATGGAACAGGGCAGATTTATTTAAAAAGCAGGCTCCAAGAGGTACTCTAATACTTTTTAGATTTGTTGGTTTTCTTTTTTGTTCTAATACAATGAATTTTGTTAGTCTTTCCTCTATATATCATAGAATCATAGACTCATTCTGGTTGGAAAAGACCTTTAAGATCATCATATGTGTAACTTTAGAATAATGAAATCCTATAGCTTTCAGCAGATGCCCTTACATGCATTACACCCACTGGTCTCCTGAATGAACACCAGCTTCCACAGAACAATGGCTGGCGTTTCCAAAGTGACCCAGTGAATTAATAGAATTTCTTCCATTACTTTTCGGTCCACATTTTCTAGGGGGCTTTGAAATTCAAACATTTCTCTCTGTAACTTTCAGAGTGCAAAGATTATCGTTATGCTGTGTGTGCATTCCTCTCTTCTCCAAGGATTTAATACACCAATTAACAACTCTGCAGCTTGTGGCCTAAGGTGAACTATAGACTTGACAGTGGACTATGAACCAAGATCAAAGTGACATTAGGCCTTGATCATTAATGCTTTCTTTCCATTTTACATAAAATGTACTGCCACAACTGAGTCATGAGAAGGATTGCTTCTAGGTTGATCCTCCTCAGCTCAGTTACGGTAGGACAGACTTTACTCCCATATTTTATGTTCCTGTAACTTCATTGACCTCATGTCTAATTTATCCTATCATCAGATTAGAATCAGAGCCATAGAGTACAGTCTTTCTATACTAGACCTATAATGACAGTCATTTTGGAATACATTAATAATTATGAACCGGAACCTGCAGCTGTTCCCCAGACGAAAACTTGCACTAACTTCAGTGATTGATTTCATTGGCAGTTTTAGCTAAGCAAAGATTGCAAGTTTGGGTGGTATAGTACAAAACTTCTCATTTTAAAAACTGTCTGACCTGCTGGAAGAGACTGCTGCTGGAAAGGTAGCGGTATCTGCGCAACAGTGTGGCCCCACAGCTTGGTTTTCCCATTGTGGAATTCTCAAAGGGAAAATCAGCTCTTTCAAGGGAACACTTTGAATGTCTTTCCTGCAGAAAGATTCGACTTTTTCTCATGAATAACCCAAAACTAAAAGAGGACAGATATCCCACTAATTGGATACTTTCACCTTTTCTGATCTGCTCCTTATTTTCACAGCCTCATATACACTCTTTTATTCTACAAAAACAGACAAAGGTCTATTAAATTTTCTAGTACTGCCCAAACATCTCTATTATGTTGGCATCTTTTATCTGACAGTGACAATTAAGAACAGGGTGAGCAAAAAGCAACACTGCCATGTCAAAAAACCACAAAACTTTCCAGAGTCTGGCAACTCAGTGCTTAGGGACTTTGTAAGCTGCAAACTGCATTTAAGAGAAGGTAATTCTTTTTGTTTCTTTTAATGAACCTGTCCACTAACATTGCAGCTCCTTTCTACTCCTGACATATATGTCGTCCCATAGCAGAAAGTTCTACAGAACTAAATTTATACAGTATTTCATGTAGAACCTCAGAATTATTTGTTTTATTTAACTAAATGCTTGATAATTTTAAACTGTGACTCTATAGCAATTTTTATGAGGGAGTTGTTTTCCTTTCTGTTCATTCCTTATTTGTAAACCTTTACTACACCTTATTTTAATCACCTCTTTGTTAAACTGAAGGCAGAAAAACTCCTCCACGAATCAGGAGATGCAATAGCAGTATGGGTCTCAAAGATATTTTTGTTGCACCTTTTTTGCTCAGGATGCTGTTACAGCTTCCTTCAAGAAAAGCCTCTGTCAACACTGACTGCCTTTCTTTCATTTAGATCATAGAATTAGTGGATGATTTCAGACTATTCAGGAAGAGTTCCCCAAAGAAGTATCAGAGCCTGATACAGAGGAGTCTGTACTACTGCTCTGGAAAACCTATTCTGGAATGCATATTTTGTTTTACTTGCATTATGACAACAGCTCACGTATTGTAGATATCTCCCAAACACATTTCTGTTTAATGCTTAATTTCACTTCCAAATGCAAGTGGAAACTGTAACATGGACTCTGTCTTCATTTACACTAACACTTAGCAGTGACCTCTTCACAATAATTCTTTTTTCAAGGTGGCATAAACAGGAAGCTCTAAAATCCTCTATACATAATGCACTAAGACAAAGATTTTTGTTATGCTTTGTTTTAAAATTAAGGGCTTCTGGCTACTACCCACTCAAAAGATGTCAAATTTATGTTGAGAAGTAGGAATCGATCAATTTCTTTCTTAAAGATTACTTCTCCACACTTCCACTCTGTTTTGAGACTAGAGAGGTATTCCTGATGCCTTGTTTTACTACAATAAGGTGCTCTTCAAGAACTTTGTGGTTTCTCCCTGCAAGTGCAGACATCCCTCTACAGCACAGGGAGCTGTCAGCATAGCGACCAGCACAGGAGATGAAGAAAAACATGGACTAGAAAACAGGCTGAAAACACTAAAGAAAGATAAAATTAGGGTTTTTTTGGTGGAAGAACATTTATAGAGGATCAAATAGCCAGAAGGTCTTTGTAGACATAAATATGCAGATACAGTGAAATACATCAAACTCTCATATTAAATGTAGTATCTTGAGACCACCTTAACTACCAAAACCAAGTTTTCAGGGAGAGGTAGTATCTGCATCTGTTTAAGGATGAACAGAAAAATCTTATGTTGTGAAGTGCCTCCTACACGTTCAGAGACACATGGATGTTGTGGCAGTGACTTCTATCCCCTTCTGATACTCTAGGCCCTTTCCAGCCATGGCTGTTCACACCTTCAGTTCTTCTAGCCTGATGCCACCTGTCTGCAAACCCTTTTCTTCTCCAGTAGCAAGCTGTAAGCCTTTGATATATTTTTTTCCATTTACTCAGTTTCCTCAGAAGGGAGTTCTTACTGGGGATCCCTTATACCTAACAGCCTATCCCATAGCACTGCATGCTGGCCAGTAAAGAACAAGTTGGAAAACCAACCTGGAAAAACAAGGCAATCAAAGTTTAGCAGGAATATAAAAAACCATTACAAAACATTTTCCTGGAGATGTCATATTTTTTGTCTCCGGTCAAATTCTGACAGAGCTTTGTTTACTTTTATGTCTCACTGTTAAACAAGGGGTCCAAGCCTTTAGACCTTTTTGACATGAAAATTTGCTAAAGGTAGTAAAGTTTGGGTATAATGAACTGCAGACTCTAAACTCCTGAAAACATTCAAGGTCAGGTTGACTGGGGCTATGAGCAACCAGATCTAGTTAAAAATGTCCCTGCTCACTGCAGGGGGTTGGACTAGATGACCTTTAAAGGTCCCTTCCAACCCCAAACATTCTATTCTTCTATAAACATTGTTCACAAAACACAGTTCCAAATTTGCTAAGTTCAGGCCTTCTCCTCACTGTTTGGTATAGTTGCTAATATTTAGCTGCTATTTGCAACAAAGCAGTTAACTGCTTAGTTAACTTAGCAAGATGAAAGACACAGCTTCTTTATTAACATCCACTAACACCAGCTAAAATCCCAGATGTATTAAACTAAGGCCACTTCTTATTAAGCAGTCCACAGCACACAGGACTTTATTTTGACTTAACTATGGAATAATTGCTATTAGTTTGATACAAAATCTCTGTGGAATTATAAAGACTTAATGACATCAAATATATCACAAATTCTGGAAGAAATTTGTGGTAGTGAAGAGATGAGAATTGGATGAGGGAGGTTTAGGGGGAACTGAACTCCAGCAGTCATACCAGTGGCCACTGGCAAGAGCCTTCAGACCAGAGCTACGGAAAGTAGAGACTCTAAACCTGTTTTTTTTTATCTGAACCTGTTGCACTTCTGAACCCATGATCTGCTGTAGAGGATTATACCCCTCTTCCAGCCTTGGTAGAGAGAATATCTCTTTCTGTAGCAAAGCCCTGCAATGTAAGCCCAGGTCATGCTGGGCCATGGAGCATTACTGGACTCCAGAATCCGCTCTCACCTTACAGTGTCAAGCCCTGGATTTAAATCGCTAAGAGCATATATGTTTATATGGCTTGGGTCTTTGCAAAACAGGTGCTCATGCATCTTAGCAAATATAAGGCCTGAGAAACAGAATTTATCTCCTCTTCTTTCTCCTCTACAAATAAATTAGAAGTAATAAAAACCAATATTATTTTGCATAGATTTCTTTCTCTCCCCCTGCACTGCCCACAACATTGTTTTACAGACACCTACAGGAGGATTTATCCTCATTTGGATGTTATGGAATCCCATAATCTCAAAGGTGAATGAATCCTAATGGAGTAGAAAGATCTACATAATCCTTGCATACAAAGCAGCATCATTTGTAACAGAAAATTTCTATTGTAATTTCCTTTTTGGTATGTTACAGTCTAACTTCAAATTCCCTGAATTCACAGGGGGCTTTTGTTTTGTTTTTACCATAACTACTTATTTTAACTTTGGCTATTTTTTTTCTTAACCTTTACTCCAGTATGTCATGCTCTGTTTGAGAGGAGTAATTGGTTCATTCCCTTAGGGGAAAAGCAAACATATGCAAATACAATATTTGCACTAACATGCACACACATTTTTGCTTTAAAGCAAAAATAGCCTTTCCATCCCCTAAATATTAAAACCACAAAGTCTTTTCCCTGGTGAATCTACTGTTAATTGTTTTAGATTTACGGTATTATTGTACCATAGTTTAATAGCATTTCTTTCCTTTCAAGGAAGAAAGCTTAGCTACACTAAGTAAATAACATTAACTACTGCAAGGAAAGAAAATACTGTTCTGGTTAAGGCAGTGGACTAAGAGTAATAAGGTCTTAAATTCTAGATTCTGTCACAGTCTTCCTATGTGACATTGGAAAAGATATATCTTCATGCCCTGCATTTAACTCCCTTCTATAAAACAAAAGTAAGAACTATAAAACTATTTGGCAGGACAACATTCTGGTTTTGTGCTGAATCACTGCCTACTATAATGGGGCCATAATTTTGGTTAGGGCTTATCTGCCATACTATAATAAATGAATAAATGATAGGAATCTATGCCTTCATGAATAAAAATATCTGGATGAAGACCAAAGGGCTCCAACTGCATTATTTCAGAAACTGAGTTAAAAGATTGCCACATTAATACCAAGAAATGCTAGAAGCATGAGCAGCAGCCCAAGGATGAGGGAAGGCAGTGCCGAGAAGTACCTCCCACAAACGCTGAGGATTTAGGTCAGTTCTCTAAGACATCTGTATCCCTTCCCACTCTCGTTGCCAGCTGAGAGGCAGAGTTTTGCCATGCAGTGAAGGAATGACTGCACTACTGAGGAGCATGTGTACACACTCACATTCCCAGTTAACCATCACCTTGACTCCATCAAACCTTGTGGCCCCATCAGCATCTCTGGGGCAGAAGCAGCAATTCAGCTTGGCACTTTTGCACAGGCTGGTGGCCAGCCTTGAACTGCGACCCACACCATTGTTTAGTGTTTCCTCCATTCCTGCACCACGTCCAAGTCAGTTCTGCTAAAACTGATACCCTCACTCCTCAAAGGTGTAGAGTATGAGGCATTACTTTTAAATATACCAATTGCTTGTAAGTGTAGTCTATAGGCACTGTGTAAAATCACTGTGTTGGTTTTGGTGTAAAGCAGGAGGAAAAAAAACTTGTCAAAATTAGTCTTGTACAAAATCCTGGCCATGTTTTAAACCTGTTTTACTCTCCACAAAATGGCAGATGAATCACTGTATGTGTTTTCAATATTAATGTTTGTTTATGGATTTAAATTTCTAGGTAAAATTGTACCAAACCACTGACAGATATAAGATATCACATTTCCTGTGGAGGAAAGACTGATAGCCATTTTATTTTCTTTCCTCTGATTTATTAGTCTTACACAATCTGAGGGGAGAAAAAAAACTGTAATGAATTTGAGTACCGCAGATTATATTTTTTAAGTAATTTTTCAGAAATACTTAAATACTCCAAGAGTCCATAAAAGCTTCAGAAAAGATAATAACACTCCAAAGTTCTAAAAGGAGCAAGAGAGCTAGCAGTGGAACATATAGAGAGCAATTAATTAATTGCTCTGCACTTTTTTTTTTGCTATTCATTCTAGCAGAATCTCCAAGATGAGTACTATAATTAATTTTTTTTATCATCCAAGATCAGCATGATTACTCGGCACATCTTTTAAGTGGAAACCTAGTCTGACATGCTGCCCTTAATTATAACAGTCATGATTAAAATTTAAGATAAAATCAGAAAAAAATTAATACTTGCACAATACAGATTTTCAAAATTTCACTCAGTAAAGGGACAAAACCTGAAGACCATTGGCAAGGCTTCAGTCACAACATCCTCTGCGTAAAATCAAAAGTTCCATTGCAAAAGTGGGGAGGAACTAAATGTAGATCTGAAAGTATTCAGAGCACTACTGAAGAAACAAGACTCATCAGATGTTGCATCTACACGGAAGGCAGCACACATCTCACTCATTGCAGAAACTGAGAGACTAAAATGAAAACATTAGGGAATGCAGTTCACTGAGACACACTTGACATAACTCTACATTTTAATGATGCATTTTTAAAGCCAGGTGGTTTGACAAGTCATCACAATTGCGTGAGCGAATCATAACTAAATGACTTTTTCAAATCACTCACTGAAAAACAGTCAAACTCTAATTTACTAGTTGTGTCATTTATTTAGATGATTGTATCTTTCTCTGACAATTGTAAATTAATTTTCAATATGTATGAAAAGAAAGCTATCAAACTGAATGCTTGATGGTGTATTTTCTAAGATGGGTGTAGCCGCATCATGGCAGCCTCAGCTATTACACGTTTTCTAGTGCTTAAAGGTGTGGAGTTCAATGGCACTTCAAACTACTTCAATTTAAAACCAGTAACTTGTGAAAAGCCATTCACTATTCAACACCTGTTAAATACCTCCCATAGTCCTCTAAGTTTTCTTTTTAGGAACACAAACGTTATTTTAAGCTGAATAAGAAGTAAGCAAGCCAGGTTTGTGCAAAGTAACTGAAATAGAAGCAGCTTAATACAATCCTAAGAGGTGTTGCCTTAGATTTTCTGATTTACTTATCGTATACAGTTTATAATTTAAAGCAATAAAAGTGAAACAGAAAACTGACAGCTTGATTCTGCAACTTATTCATGAGATTTAAATGGAATGACTTGCAAGAATCATTATGTGAAAAAGATTTCCAATCCTATGTAAGCTTTCTTGGTAAATACTCAACTTTATGATCATACAGGGATTGAACAATGGCAAAACTATACAAGTGCTTATCAAACTTATTTCATACCAGAAACTGACAGTCAGGTGAATAAGTTTCAAGAAATTCACTTTTAAATTATGATTGTCTTAGTAATATGGGTCTGAATTTGAATGCAGCGCTGGCTGCCCACCTTGCACTGACAGTTCCCCACTGTTGAACTGCTGTGCTAATTTCTAGCATTTAAATATAATTTAAAAAAACCAAAACACCAAACAAAAATCATTGTATCATGCTCCAACTATTAGAGTTCTCCATGATTCACGATACCCTACGGGGAAAGAAAAGAAAAAAAATAAATCCAAAAAGCAGGGCAAATCCAGACACAAACCACTGCCTCGCCTCCCTAAAAATGTTTTAGTGAGAATTAATGAAAACTACAATTCATGCATACAAAGCCAAAATTAGAACTTACTATTCTGACCAAGAGGCAACACAAAATTAGTTTTCCAGGCAAGCTCAGATGATTTGTACAATACTAGGCAAAGAAAGTAAGATCAGAAATATAGGCTGGTTTTGTTAAAAGCCCTGAATAAAAAAAAAATTATACATTTGGCTTCTCATAACACCATCTTTTGAATATGTATTATTAATAATATCAGACAGTATACCATACAAGTCCTAGTAAAAAAGATTTTGAATGTAGGTGAAGCTAAGGGTAAAGAATAGATTTTTATAGCTATTAAGAAATATTTTCAGGAAACCATTCTTAACAATGCTATTAAGGGGTGTTCTGGTATGGCACAGTAATACACTTTCCCACTCATCTAGAATATGTATGGAAGCATTTGTATTTCAGCAGTACAAAGATGTCCTACTTAGAATTGAAACCCCACTGCGATAGGTAATAAGTGTACAAAGTGAAAGATGTTAGGCTGGTAAAATATGTATTTTCTTCCAAATCAACTTTTTAACCCCATATTAAGAGTCAAGAGAGGGGGAAAAGCAGAGAAAAAAAATGATGCTATAGTTCTGCAGCTAACCTTTCTACAGTGCACTTTAGTTACTCAAAATACATGATGTTTTGAAACATATTAGGGCATTGTGATCCTACACTTTGATTTAGAAGGCATAAACATGTCAGTGAAGGAACTGGTAACAAATAGGTTGATAGGGCAAAGAAGGAAATGTAGCAAGCCCACATGAAAAACAAGAATGTACATGGGAGTACAAAAACGCTTCATGTTCACTCTCTGTTGGTTCTACAATAGAATAAGGATAACTCTACCTTCTCTTTCAGAAATTATCAGCCATTCTGTCTTGCTCTCTGATGACAACTTGGCCTGTAGTTCATGGACCTTGGTTTAATTCAAACAGCTGGTTTCAAAGAATCAATAGAAGAAATCAGAATGCACATTTGTCCATCTGTGATATGAACACAGGTCACTCTGTTCTCTCTGCTTGGAACATGTAGATGGCTATATAAGAAAACCACGTGAATTGTCCACGATGGCACTGGGAGCATGCAGCCGATGCTGGTTTGTAATGGGATTAGATCTAACAAGCCAAGGTTGTGCCAGCATTCTTCAGGGAGTCACTGTCTAGTGAGAGTCTAGTTGCTCAGGCAGTTGCTGTGAGTACACTGCTCATTGGGAAGCTGAGTGTCTTTTACATTTGCTAGTGAAAAAACAAAAGTTGCAAATGAAGTACATCATTTAAGCTGCATTTAGATTAAATATGGGAAAAGTTGTCAGTTTTCAAAAGTATTTTAATTATTTGTTGAGCTCACATTAAGCTCACAGATGATTTCTATTTCCACAAAAATTTAAGAAAAAAATTCCTACTTTTCAAACAAGATGAGAAAAAGAAAAAATTCTCACATTTTCAAATGGCATTTCCTCATCTCTCAAAATTGTGTTAGTAGTCATTGTTGGAAGTTTATCCATTATGCTCTATAGAAATCTTACCAAACTAAGATGCCAGATTGTTTTACATGTGTCATCCTTAAATTTGCCTTTCTTTTGACTGATAATAGATTTCTAAGCATCACTCATTATCAGAACCTAAGGCAACATTTTCTGTTTTCATTAGAGAGGTATCAAACACTTGATATGAAACATCAAAGCCTAGATCTGCCTATACAGATTTCGATGAAAACTCAGAATGAGTATCCAGGCCTGAATTTGTGTTATACATTAATTCTATCCATCTGTTAGGAAAACTGAGAGGCCAGGAGTTTCTTTGAGACATTATCTGGCATTTGCACACCTCAGTGAATCAACTACTATAGCTGCATTTCTGCAGATTGGGTAACACTTTGACATAACTTTGCTTCCTGAAATAGAGAGACATGAACCTATTCTTTTACTGAATTTTACATGAAATCAATTATCTATTTTTCTACTTAGGGGAGCTTGTTTTGAGCATGGAGAAGTAGTTCACTGTCAAGGTATTTTCCTCCTGCCTGCCAGCACATGGACTGGGAAGAAGCTGCAGAGACGAATGCCACTCTATGGCAGGCCTTCAGATACCTCAAAAATTGTCCTCAGTCTTTCTGAGACTTTCTCTACAGTAAACTACTGCTTTATCTTTCCCTTTCTCTGTTCCTCAGCAGCTTAATCTGCTTCTTGCCTGGAATGTCCTGTTCCCCAGGCACAACATGAGAAAGTGGCAATTGCTGAGCCCTGCCATCTCCAGCCACACCAAACCCTGCCTCTGCTAATGTATATTCAATATTTCCACTTGTTTTTGAACCTGATAATCACACCAAGTAGTTCTCTCTGTGCCATCAAAAGATTGCCCCAAGAAGTGGAAAAATGAGGTGAGGATTTGGACAATTGGGTTCTAGGACGAAAAAGGGGAAGACAAAGTAGAGAGGCAGGGAAAGACTGTTAAATTCATGTTTTAGCTTTCTAAGAGCACTGTTTTCATACAATAATCAGGCAAATGAGAGAATGTTTAATCTGTGTAGCCAAATATGATCATACAAGGTTATAAACATGTCCGGGCTAAGAAATTCCCCTGATTAGTCAATGTAATAAAAAGGAGAAAGACTAACCTATGCAAATTAAAACACGTAGCGGAGCCTTTGTAATATCCACAGCTGCTTAGTCAGGCCTCAGAAAGACAACCCACATTGTAGGGTTGATACACAAAGCAGCACAGTTGGGAATTGTCTTTTGGTTGCTACCTGTAGGATTAGGTACCTTTGCTGCATGTCACTGTTGCAAAGTCTTAATAGCATATTCTGGTAACACCTGGCCACTGCCAGTTAATGTGAATGTAAAGTTAAATGTCTTTGTTCAGAAAACTGGGCATTTGTTCTCTCCCGGTTTTAGATGACATAGCTGAAACCAGGGCAGGATTTTGGCCCTTAGAAACTGAAGGTGTAATTTACAGTTAAACTTACTAATTTTAAAGGCATTGTTGAATAAGATAGATACAATCCATGTTGGAGAATGACTACATACAGAAAAATCTACAATAATATCAAGCAAATGCTATTAAATGCTCCACTGTGGATGCTAAACTACTGCCCTGGTTAAGGAGATCAAATACTCTTCTATCTTTCCAACACATAGGATTAAGTAACAGATTTTAAAAGCTTTGCTGATATTTTCTTAGGTTATTAACTGTGTAATCAATCTTGTCATGATATTGTTTATTCTCATTCCCAGGATTCTTGCTCATGGTAAAAATGTAACTGGTAGAGTTTGGGGTATTAGGAATGCCCACAGAAGAAAGTAATAACGTTAAACAGAATGACCTGGATTTGACAGAGAAAGATCATCAGAGTAGTTTGAGCAAAAAGGGATCCTGACTTGCTAGACCCTAAGGCTTTGTGAGACACGAGTATAGGATGTCTTCACCAAAATGACACCCTGGTAATTTTCTTTTAATTTACTAAGCATTCTTCTTCAGATTAAATCGGTTTTGAATAGTTTAGGGAAAAACAAAACAAAGAAACAAAAAAACCCCCAACTAACAAATATTTAAGCTTACAGAAAAAATAAACCTTGATGTAATATGTTTTGCATTGTTTTCAACTATGATAACAATACTTTCAATTATAAAGTACAGCTGCTATACTCGATGATAGAACCTTCTTAAATTGTCTGCTAAGTCAATCCAGTACACTTTGCAATGTAGAGTAGTGTTTGGCTTCCTTTTGGTCAGAGTGATAAGAGTCTTTACTGATTTATAAATAATTTTTTTATTTGGCAAAATATAACCTAAGTTATTCAAAACTGTATATATAGATAAGCACAGGTTACACAAATAATAAGTTACTAAAGCAGATCACATATTAATGGCTATTTTTGGAAGCAGCAGGATTTCATCTCACCCTGAAAGTGAACATTTAAAAGTTCAATGATTAATCAGTAAGTTAATTGTTCAATGTAACATTGCTTTTAATGGTTATTTTACTTCAGTAGAAATAATATTCCTGCTGGTCTTTTAGAAAAATAAACTACATCAATAATATCAGGGCTAGAAGCATTCAGTTGCTTTTTATGAATGGGAAACAGGCATATGAAAATTTTTTATTCCAGTGAAATGGGTAATTTCTTTTTTGAAACCATTCCATGTGGTACACAATGTCCATTTGGTGAGCAAGCTGCAACCAGCAAAGATCCTTGTAATATTTCTTTGAAAAGCACATTTGTGGCTATTTCATTAATAGAGAAAACAAACCCTGTAGGGTGTAAGAACTAATTTAATGCCAGGGAGAGGCATCTTGAAAGACAAAATATTTAGGAGTTGTATTCCACAGGTATGTTTAATGAGCTGTACCTAGAGTCTGAAAGTGGAAAACAAGTAAGAGCAAACATCATGACATAAAATGTGGTTAAGTGAATGTGTTAGTCATATCTTTAAAGTGGTTTTAAAGGATCAAATTTAAGGTGTTTACAACACTGATAATTTCCTCTAAAAATTTCAGGGACTGGGCAACAAATTTACAGACACTAATCTATAAGCCATCGGTTTATCTGAAGTGACTTGTTAGAAACACTTGCTATTCCTTGTAAGATAAATATCGCTATCAGAGATCAGCAGAAAAAGCCACGGCCCCTGCAACACCTGAGTTCCTAAAACAAAACCTTGCAAAGACATTGTAAAAACTGGTATCACTGTCAGCCCAGCCAAAGGTGGAGGAAAAGCCACAGCTGACCCATCTGCTGTTATCTTGGTTGCCATTTCCCCATTCCTTTCTACCTCTGCTGGTTTGCACTGCCACTTCTGTGCTTTCTGATGTTAATACCTCTCCTGCCAATTGCCTTTGCGGTATCTCCTCGTGTCTTTGCTGTGCCTTTTTTAGGCAGATAATTTCTTTTTGGCAGGCAGGTGGAATAGCTTGTCAGTGACAATAGCAGATAAAGTTGGTATGTCTACCGTCGAGGTTTAGCCACAGGCTTGAGTCAATTTGCATGAGGTTTGAGGAACCTGTTCAAGACTGAGTGAGATCTCAATTTTATTTTCTTCTGTATTTTTACAGCTAGACCAGCAAAGGAAAGAAACAATCGGGAAGGGGGTAAGTTCTATCTAGATGAGGAAATGAAAGTGCAGTAACAATGGTGGTAGATATAAACTATTCCATGGAGTAAAGATGAAGGCCAACTCCATATGTTATAGAAGAGCTTCAAGACCCTGAGTAGTAAGAAAAACAGAATCAAAGATAAATGAAAATGAAGTGATACATGTAAAGGAGGGCAGAGAGGAGAAAGTATGCATGTATGCTGTGGTTGGCTCTGAAATAGTTATTGCCACTGAGGAATGAAACCTCAAGGTTAGGATTTCAGAGAAAGAAACCCAATAAACACATCAACTGTACTGGGTGAACAAATGCAAAGCTCACTAGGTAGAGTAACTTAAATGGAAATAAAGCAGAATAGGAAATATTACAGAGAAGGACACAGACTGTATACACTGGGACTCAGGCTTGATTGGGCTCTGAGCAGCCTGACCTAGGTAGAGATGTCCCTACTTGTGTAGGGAGGTTGGACAAGATGACCTCTAGAGGTCCCTTCCAGCCTGAAACATTCTATGATTCTATGACTCTTGAACCTGGAAAAGATAAAACTGGAGTGGAACAGGAAAGAAATCTAAGAAAACTGGAATGATAATAGATCATGCTTGTTCACTACCTTCCTATACAAGATATGAAGGACATTAAAAGATGGTATCATATAGCAGGTATGAACAGAAGTTATTTCTCCACACATCTTGCTGTTAAGCTATGTTATTCCTTCCCAAAGGACTTGTGATACTCACTGTAGTTCAGAATTTGACTGGACAAGTTTATGGAAGAAAAATCCATTGACAGTTATTGAATATCAAGTCATCTTTAATTTATGAAATCTGTGAGTTGTAATGTGCTGGAAGCTGTCAAAGTATTCTGGAAAAGTATCACAACCTGACTATCCTATCCTATCCTCAGAAGCCGCCTTAAACATCTGTGGCAGCCTCTGCTGAGGACAGGAATGAATCTTAGGTCTCAACTTAGTACGGTCAAAATCAGGTTACTCAGGTAGGAATGACCTACTTGTGTTACTTGTTCAACAGATGTGGTAATTTAGTCTCTTTTTAGACGACAGCAAGACTGGAGTTGAACTTGCATTGAAAATAACAAGGAGCGTTTCTGCAACTGGAATGCCGAAGAACTGAAATTAGGGGAGACTCACATGGTTACATAAACCAAATCAGAAATCAACATGTGAAGCCATGCAACACTGTCCAGTGCAGGGCTCCTGACAAGATACAAAAATCCTACTGAACAAAATTAATTGTAAGCCTGCAGTATCTAAGGTTTAGTTACTGCACTGTTCTCTCAGTAGAGTATCTGATAGCTGCCCACAAATAAGGTTTGCTGTCCAACAATCCCCATTTCTTTATGGTGAATTGCTTAAACTACTTGCCAACTTCTTTTCCATGGGAGGAGGTCTGCAGCATCTTACTTGGTTGCATATGCTAGACATGCCTGTAATTAATCAGTAACAGTCCAGCACATCAAACTGCATCTAGCTTAGGGCCTGGAGAGGATCTCAGATCTTAAACTGTATGGGCTGCAATTCATAAAAAAAAAAAAAAAAAATATTAAAATTCTCATTTACCTAAATAAGCTCTGGATCTGTCCTTGCCTTCTTTGGACCCTTGTTGTCCATATGCTCTAATCTGGAAGCAGAGGACTGAGAAACTGTCAGATCTTGATGGATCATGGCTCTAGAACCATCTGCTTGCTACAAAAGGCCGTGAGCTTGTCCAGTGGGCTACAAACTCTGGAGGCCTATGTGAACAAACCTGGGGGCCGTGTCCTCCATTTTGGTAGCGCTGCCATGAATAAGTGTTCAAGCATGTTTCTATTTTGGTGTTTTGGGGTTTTTTGTTGGGGAGCATGGGAGGTGGGGTGTGTGGGGGTGGTATAAGGTATACTTCCATTCTGCCGGAGACAAAACAAAAAACAAACCTCCCCCCAAAACCCAGAACCCCACTAAGAAAACCCAAACAAAAAAGAGATCACAACTTGATTACCTGTGCTTAATTCCAAACTTCACAGTATATATCACAAGTTAGATAAAATGTGAAAACATAAATAAAGGTACAATAGTAATCATTTCTATTTCAGTGACACACCATGGCATCCACACAAAATCAAGCCTCTCAATTTTGCATAGTGTAGAGGAAAGAAGGAAAAAAAAACAACCCAACTGTAGAGAGGCCAGAAAAGAACCACGGGAGAGCCCCAGGATAACCTAGCAAGTGAAAAAAATAGCTGAAAGGACAGTTTTAAATACATATGCAGTTCAGCTGAACAATAGCTCGTGAAGGGACTTGGAAACAGTTTTGTAAGGCACAAAATCTAATACCAAGGAGTTGCTTTACATTAGCCCATGGATGTGCAATTAACTCAGTAAAAGTCAAAGACTGAAGCTAAGCTCAGAAGTTATCTTCACAGCTTTCTTAAATTGTGAAATAATTGCTTGAGGGAAGTTGTGGGAACTCTACCAGTTCTGGGATATTTAAAAACCCATAGAAGATGTAACCCTAGAAACAGCATTCTAAGAGGAATTTTTACCAGCAAGCACTTAACAGAGCATTTCTATTAATTACTTTCAGCCTTTTATTCATTAAAACTCAAAATTGCTGGAGTTGTCTAGGAAGTTACTTTTGTGGTGCCTTCCCTGAAAGCAACAATTTTTACAAGGTTAAGTGACATTAGTGCCACCAGGTTAACACTTATTTGAGCAAACTTACAACTGCCAAAGACACCAGTTTACCCCAACTCTGGATTTTATTTTCTTATTGCTTTAATGCTTGTTATTTGAATGTCTTAAAGCTCAATTTCACCCTATGTCAAATATTATATATTTCCTTCATCTTTCTGTTGCTCTTTTATTCCAGTTTTTATGTTGTTCCCTTAATCTCTATTAATCTTTTCTTGTCCATTCCTGTACATACTGCTACTTTTTTTTTTAATTTTCATCATTGTTGTTACATATGCCCCACCAGAATCCACCTTTTAGATTCTCTGCTGCTTTTTTCCCCATCTACCCTTGGGTTTTTTTTTCCAGTTATTCTCCAGTCTTTGCAGCTCCCTTTAGTATTTTCCTTTAAATACATTATTTGCTTTCGTTATGCAATGCAAAGCAATATTATAGCTCAATTTTACACAAACACACTTATCCTCATTGCTGTCCTTTCTCGTAGCTTCTGTTCAGATAGTATACACATTTTGCTCAATTTTGTGTAAATGCCACAAGGACAGAACTAGGAATAGCTTTGTCATTTTAAGAGTCCAGAAAGCAAATTGAAAGGGAATATAACATTTCAGTAGGAAATAAGATGGCTTTTTAACTGTCACCTATAAGAAAGTAAAACTGAATAAAAAGGTCTAAAAATAGGCTTAGAGGTCAGCTACCAAGGATTTTTTTTACAGAAATTGCTATCTTTTTGGTTCTAGCAGATAAGTTATGAACAGACATTTCCCATCAACAATCTTTCCACCACTTTTGTTTTTTCTCTTAAATTGTATTGATGAATTGTTATTGATAGAGATGTATTAATTGAAGAAGCATTGGTTTTCTAAAAACAGTTTTTTTCTTTAAACATTTTGGTCATTAATCCTTCATAAACAGAGAATCCAGAGGTATCACACATTTTCCTCCCCTACTCAGCTGTTCAACATTATCTCTTAACCCAGCAGATCTTTTGTTGTCTTGCAGTCATTGTGGGTATCTTAGAATTTAAGACAAATGACAAACAAAAACCATAGTCCACTTCTTTTGAGGTTTGTTGAGGTTTTCCCCCCCCCCCGAAACCAGCTCAACACATTTTTGGGTCCTTTTTGCGACCTAAAAAAAAAAAAATACAAA